>JACEFZ010021991.1:0-14876 GCA_014155875.1 Cepaea nemoralis | reverse complement strand
GGAAAATTTTTAATAGGGGGAATTAACCATTTTTTGCCCCGGGGGGGTGTTTTGGGGACGAGATTTAGAACCCGTGAGAGTCAGTGTTATTCGAAGTGTTCCATTGGGATGGAGATATATTCTTAGAGAATTATTGTTCATGGATTTATATGTTACATGTGTCTGTGTTAATTCAGAATTAAAGGAATATTAGGTGCGCAAATTAACGCTTGTTCACTGACTGGTGTTTGGTTGGGATACATCTTGGTTAATCTGTTGTTTAACATCACATTTACAAGGACATACCCTAGACACAACCATAGCCACTCTATCTGTCACTCTGTCATCATTCACTTTGTGACACCTACTATTAATAACAGTTGCTACTACTGGTGAGTGCACTGGGCGTGTGGTTTAGCTTTCACTATTACCAAAGCCCGCAGCCATAAGGCGAACCCATCCCGACTTCTGAGGTATAAGTCAAGGCGAGAGGTAGGCATTTTCGTCAACTGACAGGTGTAGGAGTTGGACCCGCTACTCCATGATCAGTGCACCGGAAGTTTAAGGGTGAACCCTCTTATCTTTTCAGTCATTCTAACCTCCAAACTAGAAATCTAAATAAGACATCCGTACAAAAGGAACCATTGAGTGAAGTCACGTATTATTTCTTTGACTTTGTCTTCTCTCCTTTCTCGCCTGTACTGTCTTCTCTGATATGACTCCACCTTGCAAAGGAGAGGGGCTTGCGTGTTCCAATGATCCCTAGAGAGCTATGCCGACATTAGCACGGCTACTGCTAGGGCCTCCCGTGTCAGACAGGTCCAAGGATAAGAACCAGACGAAGTGAAACACATACCTACCGGCTTGTAGGTAGACTCGGGACCGTCAAAGGGTAGGAAAAGCACCCCAAAATAATTGTTATGGAGGAAGGATGCCAGGCTGGGCGAAACAGTGTCACGCATTCTTCAAATGATGCAATGTATAGTGTGTCTAATCGATGGTAGTAAAGATCATAGAATAATAAAGAAGAGATACTTGCATCGAGCAGTGGCTCTAAGAACTGACAAACATTTGGGAACAATTAATTACACCAACCAAGGTTTGTGTACTGTCATCTAATCAAAGGGGGAGGGGTGTGTTTAAAGGTAAGAGCACCGACATGGATCAGGTTTCATCCATCATGGCTTGGTTTCTTTCCTTTGGAGGCCAGCCGAAAACCTGGCACTAAGCACGAAGTCCGTAGTTCCAGCACCGACCACAAGGAGTTTCGAAGGAGACACAAGGATACACACGAAGGAGAAAGCTGCCCTCGTGAACCGAATGACGGAGACCGACATCGAAGCCACAACCTTCACAAGGCGAGGTAGAGGGTTAACCACTTCAACAAGGCCACCCTGTCACCTGATTAGTATGCAGTAATGCAATGAGCATACACAGAGGTTCGGATTTTACGAACGTGGATATAATACAACCAACCGAGGACAAGGATGATGGCACCTTCTCGTTATTTAAAAATAGTCAAAAAGACTTGGAGAAATTGATCGATGCACCGTTGCAGGGAAGTGCTACAAAAGGTCATCACTTGACAGCAATAAATAATTAATTGTAATAACTAGAATAGCATCACGTTAAAGTTAAAATAAATTATGATTGTACCCATCTGAGACATGCCACGGAAGTCAAATATTCAGATGCATGGATCAGGTGGGAAATGTACTCTGTAATGAGCAACGCAATTCAACACACATATACACATACACATACGCACGAAGAAGAAGAAGAAGAAGAAGAAGAAGAAGAAGAAGAAGAAGAAGAAGAAGAAGAAGAAGAAGAAGAAGAAGAAGAAGAAGAAGAAGAAGAAGAAGAAGAAGAAGAAGAAGAAGAAGAAGAAGAAGATCAACAACAACAACAACAACAACAACAACAACAACAACAAAGGGAGGATGAAGAAGGATGAAGAAATATTAATAATAACGTGTGCCGAGAAAAATTGACAGCACTAAGCAGCGTCTGATCTGGCAGTATAGGTTACACGCGACCTTCTGCGGCTCTGGAAGAGACAAATTAACTATTTAAACGTGGGAACGACACGATGGTAAATGTATCCGGGCTCTGGTGGACGCAGCGACCAGTCAGCAGACAGATGTGAAGGATTATTTCATATAATGAAATAACATCTGACATACATAAAGGCTCGCAAGGACACACAGAAATGTTAAAAGCATAGGTTACCTCTATGACAGGCAGAAACATTTAAACAGTAAAGGCAGGGCAGACTGCTAGAGACCGGCGCTAGAGACCAGGCAGACTGTTAGAGACCAGGCAGACTACTAGGTGCAGGGCGGAAAGACAGACTGCTAGGTGGAGGCGGAAAGATATAATGCTAGCTGCAGGGTGGAATGACAGACTGCTAGGTGGAGGCGGAAAGACAGACTGCTAGGTGGGGGTGGAAAGACAGACTATCAGGTGCAGGGCGAAATGACAGACTATTAGGTGCAGGGCGGAATGACAGACTGCTAGGTGCAGGGTGGAATGACAGACTGCTAGGTGCAGGGCGGAAAGACAGACTGCTAGCTGCAGGGTGTAATGACAGACTGCTAGGTGCAGGGCGGAAAGACAGACTGCTAGGTGGAGGCGGAAAGACAGACTGCTAGGTGCAGGGCGGAAAGACAGACTGCTAGGTGGAGGCGGAAAGATAGAATGCTAGCTGCAGGGTGGAATGACAGACTGCTAGGTGGAGGGGGAAAGACAGACTGCTAGGTGGAGCCGGAAAGATAGAATGCTAGCTATAGGGTGGAATGACAGACTGCTAGGTGGAGGGGGAAAGACAGACTGCTAGGTGGAGGCGGAAAGATAGAATGCTAGCTGCAGGGTGGAATGACAGTCTGCTAGGTGGAGGGGGAAAGACAGACTGCTAGGTGGAGGCGGAAAGATAGAATGCTAGCTGCAGGTGGAATGACAGACTGCTAGGTGGAGGGGGAAAGACAGACTGCTAGGTGGAGGCGGAAAGATAGAATGCTAGCTGCAGCGTGGAATGACAGTCTGCTAGGTGGAGGCGGAAAGACAGACTGCTAGGTGGAGGCGGAAAGATAGAATGCTAGCTGCAGCGTGGAATGACAGTCTGCTAGGTGGAGGGGGAAAGACAGACTGCTAGGTGGAGGCGGAAAGATAGAATGCTAGCTGCAGGGTGGAATGACAGACTGCTAGGTGGAGGGGGAAAGACAGACTGCTAGGTGGAGGGGGAAAGACAGACTGCTAGGTGGAGGGGAAAAGACAGACTGCTAGGTGGAGGGGGAAAGATAGAATGCTAGCTGCAGGGTGGAATGACAGACTGCTAGGTGGAGCGGGAAAGACAGACTGCTAGGTGGAGGGGGAAAGATAGAATGCTAGCTGCAGGGTGGAATGACAGACTGCTAGGTGGAGGGGGAAAGACAGACTGCTAGGTGGAGCGGGAAAGACAGGCTGGTAGGTGGAGCGGGAAAGACAGACTGCTAGGTGGAGGCGGAAAGATAGAATGCTAGCTGCAGGGTGGAATGACAGACTGCTAGGTGGAGGCGGAAAGACAGACTGCTAGGTGGAGCGGAAAGATAGAATGCTAGCTGCAGGGTGGAATGACAGACTGCTAGGTGGAGGGGGAAAGACAGACTGCTAGGTGGAGGCGGAAAGATAGAATGCTAGCTGCAGGGTGGAATGACAGACTGCTAGGTGGAGGGGGAAAGACAGACTGCTAGGTGGAGGCGGAAAGATAGAATGCTAGCGTGCAGGGTGGAATGAGCAGACTGCTAGGTGGAGGCGGGAAAGACAGACTGCTAGGTGGGGGCGGAAAGATAGAATGCTAGCTGCAGGGTGGAATGACAGACTGCTAGGTGGAGGCGGAAGACAGACTGCTAGGTGGAGGCGGAAAGATAGAATGCTAGCTGCAGCGTGAATGACCAGTCTGCTAGGGTGAGGCGGAAAGACAGACTGCTAGGTGGAGGCGGAAAGATAGATGCTAGCTATAGGGTGGATGACAGACTGCTAGGTGGAGGGGGAAAGACAGACTGCTAGGTGGAGGCGGAAAGATAGAATGCTAGCTGCAGGGTGGAATGACAGTCTGCTAGGTGGAGGGGGAAGACAGACTGCTAGGTGGAGGCGGAAAGATAGAATGCTAGCTGCAGGGTGAATGACAGACTTCTAGGTGGAGGGGAAGACAGACTGCTAGGTGGAGGCGGAAAGATAGAATGCTAGCTGCAGCGTGGACTGACAGTCTGCTAGGTGGAGGCGGAAAGACAGACTGCTAGGTGGAGCGCGAAAGATAGAATGCTAGCTGCAAGGGAATGGACCGATGGAGGTAGGGAAGACAGACGCTAGGTGGGGGGAAAGACAGACGCTAGGTGGAGGGGAAAGAAGAATGCTAGCTGAGGGGGGAAGACAGTCTGCTAGGTGGAGGCGGAAGACAGACAGGTGGAGGCGGAAAGATAGAATGCTAGTGAGGGGGAATGACAGACTGCTAGGTGGAGGGGGAAAGACAGACGCTAGGTGGAGGGGAAAAGAGATGTAGCTGCAGGGGGAATGACAGACTGCTAGGTGGAGGGGAAGAAGCTGCTAGGTGGAGCGGAAAGACAGACTGCTGCTGCAGGGGAGATGAAGCTGCTAGGGGGGAAGAAGACTGCTAGGTGGAGGGGAAACAGAGCTGGTGGAGCGGGAAAACAGACGTAGGTGGAGGGGAAAGAAGCTGCTAGCTGCAGGTGGAATGAAGACGCTGGTGGAGGGGAAAGACAGACTGCTAGGTGGAGGCGGGAAAGATAGAATGCTAGGCGGGGAATGACAGACTGCTAGGTGGAGGGGGAAAGAAACGCTAGGTGGAGGGGGAAAGACAGACTGCTAGTGGAGGGGAAAGAAATGCTAGTGGAGGCGGAAAGACAGAGCTGGTGGGGGGAAAGACAGACTTAGGTGAGGCGGAAGAATGCTAGCTGAGGGGGAAGAAGACTGCTAGGTGGAGGCGAAAGACAGACTGCTAGGTGGAGGGGAAAACAGCTGCAGGTGGGGAGGGAAACAGACTGCTAGGTGGAGGCGGAAAGACAGACTGAGGTGGAGGGGAAAGACAGACGCTAGGTGGAGGGGAAAGACAGACTGCAGGTGGAGGGGGAAAGACAGCTGCTGGTGGGGGGAAAGACAGACCTAGGGGAGGGGAAAGATAGAATGCTAGCTGCAGGGGGAATGACAGATGCTAGGTGGGGGGAAGACAGACTGCTAGGTGGAGGGGAAAGAGACTGCTAGGGAGGGGAAAGACAGACTGCTAGTGGAGGGGGAAAAGACTGCTAGGTGGAGGGGAAGACGGCTAGGTGGAGGGGAAAGACAGACTGCTAGGTGGAGGGGAAAAGATGCTAGTGAGGGTAGACAGACTGCTAGGTGGAGGGGAAAGGAGACGCTAGGGCGGAAGACAGACTGCTAGGTGGAGGGGAAAGACAGACTGCTAGGTGGAGGGGGAAGACAGACTGCTAGGTGGAGGCGGAAAGATAGAATGCTAGCTGCAGGGTGGAATGACAGTCTGCTAGGTGGAGGCGGAAAGACAGACTGCTAGGTGGAGGCGGAAAGATAAAGCTAGCTGCAAGGGTGGAATGACAGACTGCTAGGTGGAGGGGAAAGACAGACTGCTAGGTGGAGGGCGAAAGATAGAATGCTAGCTGCAGGGTGGAATGACAGTCTGCTAGTGGAGCGGGAAAGACAGACTGCTAGGTGGAGGGGGAAAGATAGAATGCTAGCTGCAGGGTGGAATGACAGACTGCTAGGTGGAGGGGGAAAGACAGACTGCTAGGTGGAGCGGGAAAGACAGGCTGCTAGGTGGAGCGGGAAAGACAGACTGCTAGGTGGAGGCGGAAAGATAGAATGCTAGCTGCAGGGTGGAATGACAGACTGCTAGGTGGAGGGGGAAAGACAGACTGCTAGGTGGAGGCGGAAAGATAGAATGCTAGCTGCAGGGTGGAATGACAGACTGCTAGGTGGAGGGGGAAAGACAGACTGCTAGGTGGAGGCGGAAAGATAGAATGCTAGCTGCAGGGTGGAATGACAGACTGCTAGGTGGAGGGGGAAAGACAGACTGCTAGGTGGAGGCGGAAAGATAGAATGCTAGCTGCAGGGTGGAATGACAGACTGCTAGGTGGAGGCGGAAAGACAGACTGCTAGGTGGAGGCGGAAAGATAGAATGCTAGCTGCAGGGTGGAATGACAGACTGCTAGGTGGAGGCGGAAAGACAGACTGCTAGGTGAAGGCGGAAAGATAGAATGCTAGCTGCAGGGTGGAATGACAGACTGCTAGGTGGAGGGGGAAAGACAGACTGCTAGGTGGAGACGGAAAGATAGAATGCTAGCTGCAGGGTGGAATGACAGGACTGCTAGGTGGAGGCGGAAAGACAGACTGCTAGGTGGAGGCGGAAAGATAGAATGCTAGCTGCAGGGTGGAATGACAGACTGCTAGGTGGAGGCGGAAAGACAGACTGCTAGGTGGGGGCGGAAAGACAGACTATTAGGTGCAGGGCGGAATGACAGACTGCTTAGTATAGGACAAAGAGACAAATAGTTTGATACATTGTAGAAACATAAATAGCTCGGTACAGGGCAAAGAGACGGACATCTTGGTACAGGGCAGAGAGACGGACATCTTGGTACAGGGCAAATAGACATATACCTAAGCACAGAAATACGGACAGCTAAGTTCAGGGCAGAGAGATAGCTAAGTACAGGGCAGAGAGATGGACAGGCACAGGAAAGAAAGCCACACATTTAAATACAGGGCATAGAGATGCATAGCTAGATACAGAGGAGAGCGACAGGAGGACATGTACAGAGTAGAAAGACAACTAGATATAGAGCAGACAGACAGACAGCTAGAGACAGGGCAGAGAGACAGACCACTAAATATAAGGCCGAGAGAGAGACAGACAGACAGACAGACAGACAGACAGACAGACAGACAGACAGACAGACAGACAGAGACAGAGAGACAGAGAGAGACAGAGAGAGAGAGAGAGAGAGAGAGAGAGAGAGAGAGAGAGAGAGAGAGAGAGAGAGAGAGACATCTACGTGCAAGACATAAATATATACGTTTAGGCTAGTAGACACACGGGCAGTCTCAAAGAAAGGCAACCATGCAGGTGGACAGGCAGACAGACGGGCGGATAGCAGATAGAATAGCTTGACAAATAAACAGAAAGTCAGACAGAACTGGCAAATATTAAAAAACGACAAATAAACAGGTGGATACCAAACAGAAAACCAGACTCGGCTAAGAAACAGTTTGACAGACAGCCACCCAACTGACACATTCACTCACGCGTACTTACCTGTACTTGCCGCTGCCAGGTGTAGGAAGGTGGCACAAAATATCCAGTTCACGTAATCTTTGTACGGCTCCATATCCTCGGCGCTTGGAATCGACAGTTAGTTTTCAGTGCTCGAGACTAGAGCAAATCTGTCCACATATGGCAGTTAAAATACACACACAGGTTACGTCCCAATCCAGTGTAATCAAATAGGTCTACACGGGGAAAGTGGCCTAGTGGCTATAGTTGCGGCACTTTTATTTGTTGAAACGATACTGTTTACTCTATATAGCTTGGTGCGTGTCTTTAAAGCGACCCATCGCTCTGTTGCATCTGTAAACATTATAAATATATATATACATCAGTATCATGCTTACAAAATCATTACTACACAAATAAGATATGCGATATCTGAAATCAAAATGTACACTATATATACCAATTGTAACCCAGAGGGATGAACATCATGTTAGCTTTAACGCCTATTTCGGTCCAATATTGCGGATAGGCTGTTGAGCTGTTACGACCTCTGGAATGTTTTTGCTTCTGGCTACGGCTTACTTACGTATTATTCCTCATGTTGGATTGGTAGTACATGGTTCCTTTGCCCAGCTACTGAGTTAAATACGTGGATCGATACTGTAAGCGGTGGATTTTTTGTGGAATGTTTCACATCTGTCAACGGTTGTTTATATCGTGAACTGCAGGTTCTGATACACGGTGGGTGGTCGGTTGCTGAACTAGCTGGTTTTCCCTATGCAATAATATTGTGCAAATTCTGGTTTTCTAGTGACTGCCGCTTCCATCAAGGTTGAACTGTAATTTAGTGGCGCACTATTGCAAAATCACAATATACAAAACACTGATCAGACCAGTGGTGCTGTATGGCTCTGAAACCTGGAGTACAACGAAAGGAGACGAAGCCTTGTTACAAACCTTTGAGAACAAAATTTTAAGACGCATCTTTGGACCCATTAGGGATACACAAAGTGGAGAGTGGAAAAGAAGAAGTAACAAAGACATTTATGATTTGTTTAAGTCCCCGCTAATCACTGGTATCATGAAGGCTAATAGACTACAATGGCTGGGGCATATAGAAAGAATGGAAGATAATAGGGAAACAAAACTCGCTTACACTCAGGAAATAAATGACCGTAGACCCCGAGGTAGACCAAGAAGGCGGTGGAGAGATAATATACATACAGACCTACAAGCACTTGGAATCAACGACTGGCAAGAGAAGGTCCACCAGAGAGACGAATGGAGACAGATTGTATTTGCAGCAAAGAACCTCAATGGCTCGGAATGCTGAAGAAGAAGAAGACTATTGTGTTGGCATTCTGGCAGCGGCCTTATGTGCGTATGCCTGTGTGTGCCGTTAGTTTGTCGAGACTGCTGTCTGTTCCCCTTTTTACAAGGGACAGTGAGGAGCAGTTTGTGTGATATTCACTGACACAGGAAAGAAAATTATCGGGTGATCCTTTGCCGTGAGGTTGGACTCATGACTAATGATTAGCCTTAACAAAGCTGACCTGAGTTGGCAAGTGGTGGAAGGTACAATGATCTAGGTTGCCGCAATTATTGTCACCGATTATAAGTACCAATAACTTCACCCTGCATGTAGCAAATGGTGGTAAAGTAAAGTAAGAATATAGGCAGGCTTGGTGGTAGTTGGTTAAGGGCTGATGGTAAATCGAAGGGTAAAGGACGAGGAATAGGAACAAGAAGAAGAAGTGGAAGATGAGGAGGAATAGGAAGAAGAAGAAGAAGAAGAAGAAGAAGAAGAAGAAGAAGAAGAAGAAGAAGAAGAAGAAGAAGAAGAAGAAGAAGAAGAAGAAGAAGAAGAAGAGCATCAGCAATTTTATTCCATTAACAACTGTAAGAGCTTCTACTTCTGCATTCATCCGGAGTTGTTTTTGTTTTTTGTTTTTTTAACGGATGTGATTGCGTTGTGCCTGTTTACAGTAGAGCTGCGTTCTTGCGCCGTTAGCCGACACATCCGACATCTGCGGGCATGTGTTGGCCGGGTTAACCTTCCCGATTTACTGATTTTATTAGCGACATTAAAATGGCAGCTGGACGCTAACGGGGAGGAGTGACATATAAAACCTCTTTTCAGAAGCTGTGATTTTGTTTTGTTGTCATTTTCCATTTCGTTCTTTTATTCACCATTTTTGCTTTTTTACCGGTTTCTAGTCAGTGGTTACCCCGTTTTCTTTTACCCCGTCAGTCACGGGACTTTTATTTTCTATTATTAATTATTCCTCCTTTCATCTGCGGTGTTTTTGATCAACTGTTGGGCATTGTAGTGAACGAGTGAAAAACCAGGGCTTTCCTTAAACATCAGGGAAACAGAAACAATGCTTACATCATAGAATAAGATGGCACCTAGTGTAATAGATGGGGAAATGCTTCACCAAGTCAATACATTCAAATAAATTGGGGTAATGTACCATCAGGTGGAAGAGAGTAAGAGTAGAACAGACCCAGCAAATGCTGCATTTCAGAAGATGAGTTACTGGCACTTTATCTTCTTGATTCACGATAGTTTGTAAAATGGAGTTACATATCTCCTTTGCACAAAGCCTGGGCTGAATTTAGAGACCATTTGCTGCTCATGAAGCATCATCCATCTCTCGGCCTGCCTAGTTTACTCCAGAGGAAAGGTAACACCAATACGTCTGGAACAAGACAAGCTGCAGAACCTGCTGGATCAGCAAAGCAATACTCCAACTGCTCGTCTCTGGAAGCTTCCATCCTAGACCAGTTGCCGACCCAGACTTAGGGCCTGGTCTGCCCTGCCATGACATTTAGTCTTTAGGGTGCATTTCCTCGCCCTAGTGTAAGGCGCATAAGTCCCAATTGTGCTCCACCACCTGAAGCCGTTTGTACAATGTTTGGATATCGAGTTTAGCGAGCGCTGCCCAACATTCGGTGCTAACAGAAAGCAGGTAGTGCCGTCTACTGTCAACCGGTAGCTCAGTCATATCTGACTAAGATATGAAGGTGAACAGTACTTTGCATAATAATTCACCTTTTTTACTATCAGGAAACAAAACTTCAATGTTATATTGACCCTATTTGCAGTATGAAAGTGAATTTTGCCTTGCGAACAAACAAACTGGGATGCTCGTAGGGACATCGGTAATGTGGTTTCTAAAACGAATGTTCGAACACTAATGCCATAACAAAGAGCGAGTGAAAAGGGGCTATGAAAGTAAAAAAGTATACTGAACTATAAAAAAAAACTCAAACAGTATTTTTTGGCACGTAATGGAACAAGAATTGGGGAAAACATTCTGACAACTGGAAAAAGTCAGGGTAGACCCTGCAAGGCCAGTGGGAGAAATTATGTTTGACTTTTAAGACGGTGGCAATGAAAATCGTTAAAATAAAACTGTCCAGAACAGATCAGTGGGGACATAAACGGTGTTGCCAATATTTTGCGGCTAGATTGAACTAAAGCGTATCCATACACCTGCTATATTTTCATGATGGTGACTTTTTGGGGGGTTTGGATTAGTTTTACTATTTCTAGTGTCCCCCCCATCAGGGGGAACCCCCTTCGATTTTCAGGGTTTTTAAACGCCTTTGGCAAAAGGCCAATTTGAGGTGTCCTTTTATTTTGTTTTTGATCAGCTCGGGTATCTTTTATCCTTTTATTCCCTTCCGTATCGAAATACCAAGCTATTGCAAATTGCTATCCCTGTCAGTGCCCACACCCCAAACTATTCCCAACATTGTTAACCCTGTCATTCCCCCAAACCCCAAAGTTTGCAACAGGGTTAATTTGTCAGTCCCCAACAAAACAAGCTATTTCAACATTTTTAAACCTTTGTCAGTGCCCACACCCCAAGATATTGAAACCCTTTTTAAACTCTTTTAGTCCCCACCCAAGCTATTGCACCTTTTCCCCTTGTCAGTCCCCCACCCCAAAGCTATTGCAACATTGTTAACTCTATCATTCCCCAACACCAAGTAATTTGCAAACATTTTTTAACCCTGTCATTCCCCACACCCCAAGCTATTGAAACCTTTGGTAACTCTGCAGTGCCCACACCAAGCTATTGAACCCATTTTTAATTTGTCGGGCCCCAAAACAAGCTAGGAAACCCTTGTTAACTCTGTCAGTGCCCCCACAAAAGCTGTGCAACATTTTTAACCCTGTCTTGCCCACACCAAGCTATTGCAACATTGTTAACCCTGTCAGTCCCCACCCCCAAGCTTTTGAAAATTTTTAACTCTGTCAGTGCCCACCCCCCAAAGTTTATTGCAACTTTTTTAAAACCTGCCCAGTGCTCACCCCCCCAAGCTTTTGCAACATTGTTAATCGTCGGGCCCCACACCCCCAAGCTATTGCAACATTTTTTAAACTCGTCAGTGCCCACCCACCAAGTTATTTCAACATTGTTAACTCTGTCAGTCCCCCCCACAACAAGCTAGGAAACCCTTTTAATTTGCCCGTCCCCACACAAAAAGCAAAGTGCAACATTGTTAACTTTTTCCTTGCCCACAAAAAAAAGCTAGTGCAACATTTTTAAACCCCTGTCATGCCCACACCCCAAAGCTATTGCAACGTTTTTAAACCCGCAGTCCCCAAAACCACCAAGCTATTGCAAATTGTTAACTCTTTCAGTGCCCCCCACCAAGCTATTGCAACTTGAAAACCCTGCCCGTGCTCACCCCCAAGCTTTTGCAACATTTTAAACTCTGCCCTTTCCCACACCCCCGCTATTGAACATTGTTAACTCTGTCTTGCCCACACACCAAGCTAGGCAACATTTTTAACCCTGTCAGTGCCCACACACCAAGCTTTGCAACATTTTTTAAACTTTTTGGGGCCCACCCCAAGTATTGCAACTTGAACCCTGCAGTGCCCACACCCCAAGCATTGAACTTTTTTCCCCTGCCCGTGCCCCACCCAAGCTTTTGGGAAACCCTTGCAAACCCAATGTGGACCCAACCACACGAAGCTTTTTCACCATACTTTTCCTGTCAGTCTAAAAACCAAGCTATTACAACCCTGCCATCCCTATCAGTCCCCACACATAAAACATTAAAACACTGAAAAACCCCCTTTTCCGTACCACCCCTAAAACCCCACCCCCAACACTGCCATCCTGTCATCCCAAACCATCAAGCTATTCCCAACCCTCCCCCCCCCTTTTGTCAGTCCCACAACATCAAGCTATTACAACACTATTTCCCTTTTCATTGCGATGTTTTTAAAAAGTTTGGATTATGGTATTGGGCCGGGCCCTGTGACATTTTGTGAGCCTCTGGTAATTAGTGCTGTCAGCAATCTCGGGGGTTTGCTTGTTCTTTTTAGGGGATTGTTGCCCTTTTTAGGTGTTTAGGGGTTGTTATAGGGGGTTATTTCGTTATAGTGCGTTTGTGTGTTTTATTTCAGCTGCATCAATACTGATTTTTTTTAAACATTTTTGAACCCCCAGTTAAGGCTCCGGGCGAAGGGTTTTACGGAGGCGATTCGTAATCCCTATACCCGGGTTCGAAACACTCGGTGGGGGTTTTTTTTAAAAAAAGAATGGCTGTCTTCCGAAAGAAAGGGCCCCAAATACTAAAGGGAAAATTCCCCAGGAATCCGAACAGCCAAAATCTGGGTTGCCGTCGTCTGTGAAGGAATGAAATTACACTTTTTTAAAAATTAAATCACAAGATTCAGCTTTCGGGGGGCCCAAATTTCGCTTGCGTTTAAATTTCCGGTGCGCCAACAGCGGGTTCGTGGTTCCCCCCCTACAAGGCCCGTGGGGACTCAAATTTGACTTCTCGTTCCAAAGCAATGGCAAACTACGAAACGTAAACAAAAATTAAAGTACCGGGTTTGTGGGGTGATCGCAACTTGTGAAAGGAAAACCCCAACATTTTTACTAAACCCCCCACATTTTTACAGAACACTTCGACCCAAAAATACTGCCCCCCAAAATTTTTTCCCAAGAACACTTCGAAAAAAAATACGCCCTCACATTGTCACAGAACAATTCGAGCCAAAATAGGCCTTACCAACCACCTCACGGCTGCAAACTTTCAAACCCTATGGATGAAATAATGGTCATCATCATTTAATGGACAAACATCACCATTGGTACACCTTGATTACCAAAGGCCCCTCTTCCCCACTATCCGCTGTTTCCTTATCTTTTTTGCATGTTATCCCGCATTGGATAGAACACAAAAGAGCTCACAGCAAGTCGTCCTACGTTGGTAATCTCCTGCAGCTTCCCCTATGTCCTCCCCCCAATTTTCATCTAGCCTGTAATTCTCCTCCCCGTGTGTTTTCTAGATCCCCACTATTGCAGGGACCCGGGCTGGTGTACAGTTTAGACCAGTGGTTCTCAACCGGTGGGGAATTCCCCCCCCCCGGGGGAATTTCAGGGTTTCCGGGGGGGGAGGGGGGGATGAAGACCATTTCAGATCGTGTTAATACAAGACCGATTACTTGACATATTTTCCCTTCATACTTTACAGTTATGTATGTTTGTCCTTCTAAATTCTTTTTATAAAGTAAGTAGCCCCCACAAATCATGTTTTATGTGGATGTCTAGACTTTTTTAGTATATGTTATTACATTTGCCTTCCACTTTTACGTATACTGTGTAGGGGTGAGGGGATTTTTAGATGGAAAATATGAAAGGGGGGGGGGGGATGACGTTCTGAAAATACGGTGAAGGGGGGAACGGGCCAAATTTTGATACGAAGGGGGGCAATGGCGTTCTGAAAATATGGTGAAGGGGGGAAAGGGCCAAAAAGGTTTAGAACCACGGGTTAGACGTTCCCTTGCGTACCGTCCTCACTATTGCAGGGAGGGCCCGGGGTAGTGTAGTGGTTAGACCCTTCCCTTGCAGTACCGCTCCACTTTACAGGGAGCCAAGCTAGTTTTACTGGTTAGACGTTCCCTTGCTGTACCCCTGGTCTTGAGTTCCACCTGTACCAGGGCGATCCAGAGATTCCATCCCGTCAGCGTGGCCGAATGGGTTACAGCATTTTTTTACAAAACCCGGGGTTGCTGATGCCGAGGTAGCGAGTTTAACGTCTACACCGCAGTTAGACTCAAATGGTGACTTTCAACTTTGATTTGGGGATGTAAAATTTCAAGTAATCTGAAGTCAGAGTGGGTTTTGCCTGATGGCAAGGGACACTGGTAATAGGGAATGCTAATAGTCCAGTGCTCTAAAACAGTCGACTATAGAGACTACGCTTGAGTTCAAAGTAGGCGAGCAAAAAAAATAACATCTAGTCAAGAATCAGGGCCGGACGCACAGGCCTACAGTACCGTGATAATCGTGACGTGTATGGTATCATGTGGGTTTGAACTTGGGGCGACTGTCGTGATACAATTGCCGATTGTGGGCTCATTTGGGTAGCACTTGGGGCGACTGTCGTGGACCACAGGCCTACAGTACCGTGATAATCGTGAGTGTTGGTCTCATTGGGTAGAATTTGGGGACTGTCGTGATACAATTGCCGTTTGTGGTTCATTTGATTAGAACTTGGGCGAAACCTTGTCGGGTGGGGGTCACAATTGCCGTTTGTCTCATTTGGGGGTAAACTTTTTTTTGGGGCGATGTAGTGATACAAA
>JACEFZ010021990.1:0-16082 GCA_014155875.1 Cepaea nemoralis | reverse complement strand
GTCCCCATATTACTTTGCATTACAATGCTTTCTCTAACGTCACATTTACCACATCAATCAATGAAGTGCCGTGCTACACCATAAAGGTTGGCTACAATTACTCTTGGCCGGAAGCGCAAGCAAAGTTAATAGCCAACTGCGCAGTGGATGTCATGAGCACGGTCGGGCGCGGGTTCGACGCCTGCCAAAGTGAGGGACAGAAAGGCCACAAATTTCTCCTTGCTCTTATAGGCCTACAAAATGTGATGGTGCTATCATATCACAGACTCATAGCAGGAAAGTACTTCGATACATATTTATCTTCGACACGTCCAGTCTCTAGCTCCGTCTGTACACTCTGACAAACTGGTGTTTAATGTCGTGTTCCCACCTTCCCACTTGTATCGTGTCTACCGCTGATTCCCCCGCCCCCAACCGTTATAATTATGATACGAGTGAGTGACATATCTTTTAATGTGGTTGAAATATTTCACATCTCTCTTTTTATTACTTTTATCAGCTCTCACTACATTTCCCGCTGTCATTGACACTTCTATATTCAAACTTAAATGTGGAACACAGTAAGGGGAAGGCAAAGTGGGTGGCTTGGCCACACAGCATAATCGAGACAAGAGTAAAAACCTGACCCAAGAACCTGGTGATAGTGTGAAATGGTGAACCATGATCGCCCACGCCTATCGATATGGCACATGATGAGCATATGTTTTTGTTGTTGTATCCATGAATTACGGCCTATGCTTCTGAATAAATACACATCTCCAGATCCCCCTTGGACGTTCTTATCTCCCTTATAAATATTGTCAGCAGCAGTATAATACCTGAATTCTTCATTTCTAAATTCTTCGGTGTATGCTTCTCCTGCTGTGATACTCTTGCAGGGCTCATCTTGTAGCTAATCCTTTGCAGAAAATCGCTCTCATCACAAACTGCAGACAATTGTCTCGGCTGTCATGACACATGCACCCGCTGGCACTACTTTTCTATTACTAAATTGTGTAATTAAAGTTTGTTGCTTACTTTAGGTTCGATTCATCCCACGTAGTTTTCCCGTCTGAAGCCAAGGAGAGAATCATCAATTTCACACCAATTCCCTGCTCCATGAATGGAATTGTCCAATGTCCACCGTCATGTTGCTCCACCCTTGCTTCTGACAGGGGGCGTGTCTTTCATTAATGTTCTTCCTACCTTGACTTTCACATAGCTGAAGATGTGGCCAGGCCTCTTTGGGATCATGTCAATGGTGTTGAAGAAAAGATAAATCGCCACGCCTGCAGAGAATGGTGCGACAGGGAGCGACCAGTGGATCTGGCCGACATTCAGTACTCCGAGGAAAGGTAAGTCGGCCCAAAGTCATACTGTTACCGGTACCAATATTACTGAGACTCTTCGCCGGTTGTTGAAGATGCGGACGAAGCGCATATGGGAATGTCCCGAATGTTGTGATGTCGGCTCTTAACTCAACTCAACTCAGCTCTCAACTCAACTCATTCAGATTCACGTCATTCACGCATTGCTTTTTATAATATATTATAAATATTACATAGGGGTGAAATATCCGTTGGCATATCCCAAGGATACATATAACTTAATAATTTGAAAAGGTTAGCAGGTAAAAGGCCTTGTTTCGATGCCACAGCGGTACATTGAGGATATGGTCCTAAGCACGTGTGTTCTTGACCAAGCGGCACTAGATGTGTAATGTGATATCAAGCTGAACTCTTTACCTCGCCTTGAATTAGGCTTGGTCGACGCTGGAGCCATGTATTCACGACAAACACCACACGCAAGGGGGTTTGAACCTAGGTCTACCTGACAAACATACAAGCCACAACGCTACCCATTCCGTTGGTTGAACGAAGCAGTTATCTATTATTATTTAACTTGCTGTCAAGAGTAGACAACTCATGATGATAGTAGAGACAATAACAACATATTCAGTGCACTTGGAACCCATACCACGCATCCCATGGCATGCATCCCCACACAAAGACAACACTGGGCAGTATCAATAGATCTGCAAATAAACATCAGTGTCATCACGCGCCATGTCAAGCGTGGGTGACTGTGACACGCCATATAAAACCATCACCAGAGTGCAGGATCAGGCCAGCCACTGAAGTGTGAAGTGCTGTACTTCATGCACCAATTAATCAGTCACGCCCGGAAGACACGAATGACTCTGGCATGAATTAAAGTTATCCTGACTAAAGATAAAAGTAGACCCGTAGCAGGTACTGCCGTTCGGGTGTGGGTCAATTATCCTTTTTTTTTATACCCAAAGCAGAAATCTACTATGGGTCTGTGAAGCGTTAGGAGTAGTTAAGACTCTCACATGTTGTAGTCCTGAATGACAGGAGGAATAGGTGGCCAGTCCTTGTCTCTCTTAGCGGACGATGAACCCAGGTGTCCAACACTGACCCCACCGAGACATGACATTATCAGCGCAATCTGAGCACCATGCAAATTTGTATTTATTTTTGAAAGGAGTTTTAATGTAAGAGAATCTACTTCATTGCACCAGTTTGTATCCTATATCATCACCATCATCATGTGCCATGCTGGTAGGCGTGGGCGGTCATGTATCGTCATCTAACATGATCACCAGAGTCGTGGATCAGCTCGCTGTTCTGGTCTCGACCATTTATCCAATATGGTCCCGTCTATTTCTGGGGTGTGGGGGTGGGGGTTACACTCGCGAACCAAATGATGGATTCCGATAAAAGAACTCACGACCTTCAGATCACGAAACAGACACCTTGATCACTTCGTCAATAGACAACGACTTAATGATGTAGGGTCGCTAGTTCTCTTCCTCGTCGCTTTCCATTTGCAGATAATGTCCACAAAATTCTTCAATCATCAAGTACCCATTCTATGTGAGTCTGGATCGACCCCCAGAGCCGTAGTGGTCGTAAATAACAATCCTGCCTCTGCTGGGGATTTAACCTGGACATTTATCTAGGCAGACAAGTGAACTAACCACTG
Source organism: Cepaea nemoralis (assembly GCA_014155875.1). Lineage (NCBI taxonomy): Eukaryota > Metazoa > Mollusca > Gastropoda > Stylommatophora > Helicidae > Cepaea > Cepaea nemoralis. Next base: position 13,097 of record JACEFZ010021990.1, on the reverse strand, counting down.
TGCCATCGCGGCATCTCTGATTACGTCATTTAAAAATAGAAAAGCTCTACAGGCCGCAGCAGGTAGTGGCAATACCACAATATACGGTATCGATATGCCCAAGCACAGTATCGCTGGCTGGTCGAATTCTCCGAGAATCAATACCGCTGACCGGATTTCTCACAACGTTACTGCTACTCTTTTTTTTTTTTTTTTCTAAACAAGTCATATCCTGAGAAGCGGTTCAATGGCAACGGATTAAATTCCCGCATAACGGTTCGATTGATCCTGGCTTATTAACGTTCGGGTTATTAACCTAGTTACGTTCATTGTCTTAGATTGATCGTCAATTTTCTCCACGTCGGTACGTTGTATCATTAGCTAGAAAGTTACGTTCATCGTCAATGTTCTCTAATTCACGTAAGTTGTGTGATTTCTGCAGTATGTACCTGACGAGATGCAGCGAAATATGCCAGGCAATAAATCGTGCAATCTACTGTTTGTGTCTTCGTTATTCAAATTCATTACGGGAAAACATTGTTTTGAATGTTCTCTAAGTCAGTACGCTATATCCATATCTAGAAAGTTATTTTATAGTTTCACAATCATCGTCAATGTTCTCTAAGTCAGTACGCTGTATATATATATAGAAAGTTACTTTATAGTTTCACAATCATCGTCAATGTTCTTTAAGTGTGAATAGGCTGTATCCATAAAGTTACGTTTATGGTTAAAAAAAACAATCATAGTTAATGTTCCCAAGTAGGTACGCTGTATCTATAACATAACTAGAAAGTTACGTTCATGGTCTTGTTCTCCGAGTTTGCACGGTGTATCCATTTCATCGTCTCAGGACTATCGTCAACATTTTCCAAATTCGCACGCAGTATCCATAACTAGACAATTACGTTCATCGTCTCTGAATCGTCGCCACTGTTCTCCATGTCAGCAGGCTGTAACCATAACTGAAATACTTTTTTTTTTAATAACAATCCTGCAGAAGAAACTAGGCCCACAGAATGCGATAGTAGTGAACACAGTGGTTCCAACGGGCACTCACTCAATCAACAAAGTGCCGTTTCTAGAATGATGGCTGACTGCAATGGATCTCAAACACTTTATTGTATATATTGCTGTTCGTCCCTAGCCTTGTCTTATATTCCCACTTGTACCTCGACTTACATATTTCTCGCGCCCTCAAATACGCTTTTTTTTTTCTTTTTTCAATGAGTGCCACATCTTTTAATGCGGGCAAACTAAGTTTTTGCCTCTTTGGTAATTCTTCCATTAGCTGTATTTACATTCCTGTCTTCTCTAGGACATGTATATTTACTTGCCCTTGTCTCCGTTGAATGCAACCTATTCTTCTGCACATCCGCATTTCTAGAGCCTCTATAGGATTCTCTAACTGCTTGTTCACTGTCCTCATCCTTGCGCCTGACAAGCTGTAACCTAACTAACACTGAGGCAATGGGAGTGTGAAGAACTACACAGTACTACAATAGACAGGAAGATCATATCAATACCTGAAATCTGTTTGCTCAAGGTAATTGTACAATAATAACTCCACGCTTTGGTTGGTTGGTTAGTTAGTTGGCTAGCTAACTGACCGGTTGGTCTTGAATGCTCTGTAAAACTGAGTTTTAACCCGTAAGTTCGATGCACTGATGTTCAAGCCGTCTGAGCACTAACCAGAGTTTACATCTATCGGTGTGAGACATGTCTCCCGACACGGTATCAAAGTTTGCATCTATCGGTGTGAGACATGTCTCCCGACAAGGTACCAAAGTTTGCATCTATCGGTGTGAGACATGTCTCCCGACACGGTACCAAAGTTTGCATCTATCGGTGTGAGACATGTCTCCTGATACGGTACCAAAGTTTGCATCTATCGGTGTGAGGACATGTCTCCGACAAGGTACCAAAGTTTGCATCTATCGGTGTTGAGACATGTCTCCCGACAAGGTACCAAAGTTTGGCTATCTATCGGTGTGAGACATGTCTCCTGATACGGTACCAAAGTTTGCATCTATCGGTGTGAGACATGTCTCCCGATACGGTACCAAGTTTGCATCTATCGGTGTGAGACATGTCTCCGACAAGGTACCAAAGTTTGCATCTATCGGTGTGAGACATGTCTCCCGACACGGTACCAAAGTTTGCATCTATCGGTGTGAGACATGTCTCCTGATACGGTACCAAAGTTTGCATCTATCGGTGTGAGACATGTCTCCCGACAAGGTACCAAAGTTTGCATCTATCGGTGTGAGACATGTCTCCCGACAAGGTACCAAAGTTTGCATCTATCGGTGTGAGACATGTCTCCTGATACGGTACCAAAGTTTGCATCTATCGGTGTGAGACATGTCTCCCGATACGGTACCAAAGTTTGCATCTATCGGTGTGAGACATGTCTCCCGACAAGGTACCAAAGTTTGCATCTATCGGTGTGAGACATGTCTCCCGACACGGTACCAAAGTTTGCATCTATCGGTGTGAGACATGTCTCCTGATACGGTACCAAAGTTTGCATCTATCGGTGTGAGACATGTCTCCCGACAAGGTACCAAAGTTTTGCATCTATCGGTGTGAGACATGTCTCCCGACAAGGTACCAAAGTTTGCATCTATCGGTGTGAGACATGTCTCCTGATACGGTACCAAAGTTTGCATCTATCGGTGTGAGACATGTCTCCCGATACGGTACCAAAGTTTGCATCTATCGGTGTGAGACGTGTCTCCCGATACGGTACCAAAGTTTGCATCTATCGGTGTGAGACGTGTCTCCCGATACGGTACCAAAGTTTGCATCTATCGGTGTGAGACGTGTCTCCCGATATGGTACCAAAGTTTGCATCTATCGGTGTGAGACATGTCTCCTGATACGGTACCAAAGTTTGCATCTATCGGTGTGAGACATGTCTCCTGATACGGTACCAAAGTTTGCATCTATCGGTGTGAGACATGTCTCCTGATACGGTACCAAAGTTTGCATCTATCGGTGTGAGACGTGTCTCCCGATATGGTACCAAAGTTTGCATCTATCGGTGTGAGACATGTCTCCCGATACGGTACCAAAGTTTGCATCTATCGGTGTGAGACATGTCTCCCGATACGGTACCAAAGTTTGCATCTATCGGTGTGAGACGTGTCTCCCGACAAGGTACCAAAGTTTGCATCTATCGGTGTGAGACGTGTCTCCCGACAAGGTACCAAAGTTTGCATCTATCGGTGTGAGACATGTCTCCGGGCACGGTACCAAAGTTTGCATCTATCGGTGTGAGACATGTCTCCGGGCACGGTACCAAAGTTTGCATCTATCGGTGTGAGACATGTCTCCTGATACGGTACCAAAGTTTGCATCTATCGGTGTGAGACATGTCTCCGGGCACGGTACCAAAGTTTGCATCTATCGGTGTGAGACATGTCTCCTGATACGGTACCAAAGTTTGCATCTATCGGTGTGAGACATGTCTCCCGACAAGGTACCAAAGTTTGCATCTATCGGTGTGAGACATGTCTCCGGGCACGGTACCAAAGTTTGCATCTATCGGTGTGAGACATGTCTCCCGACAAGGTACCAAAGTTTGCATCTATCGGTGTGAGACATGTCTCCGGGCACGGTACCAAAGTTTGCATCTATCGGTGTGAGACATGTCTCCGGGCACGGTACCAAAGTGCCATGTCCTGGGGAATCTGTGTTGCAGAGCTCTCCTTCCTGTCTCCATGCTCAGAAACCATCGAGAAACCATGTGCAAGACCGGTACTGGAACTTCACATCGACAAAGAGGCATATTAGTTTGTAAGAGAAGTCACGACTGAAAAGCACAATCTGACAATTTACAAAGAAACAAACAGTTATGTATAGATCCCGCGGATAAACTACGAGCACAGATACAAGCACATGCTCTACAACGATCTCAGACCAAGTTAAAAAATGAATTGGGAGAATAAAGAATTAAAACATTGAACACAACCCACTACTGGCAACGCTGATCGTATTCTGGTATGAACCTAGACCTATCCATGCCAATGTGGAAGCACTAGACTCCAGTTTCGCTCTCGTTTGAGCTCATCAGTAGTGCATATCCTTGACCGGACCATGAAACAAACCCCGGATCACTGGCGTGTGAAGCGGGTGTGTAAACACTAGACCACGCGACACAGCCAAATTATCACAACAGAACACTACAACATCACCCATCGTAGGCTGTAGCTCAAGATTTGCCCGATCGCCGCGACTGACGTCCGTCAATCAATGTGGACCCGAACGATCAAGTCTTCTCACTGGCAAGGCACACCAGGTCGCCTAAAGTCCAGCGAGCAATAATCAAATTGATATATTTGGTTGTTACGGGATTTGAGATTTAAATATTGAGCACAACCCACTACTGGCAACGCTGATCGTATTCTGGTATGAACCTAAGGCCTATCCATGCCAATGTGGAAGCACTAGACTAGAGTTTCGCTCTCATTTGAGCTCATCAGTAGTGCATATCCTTGACCGGACCCGGAAACAAACCCTGTCAGTCGCGGCGATCGGGCAAATCTTGAGCTACAGCCTACGATGGGTGATGTTGTAGTGTTCTGTTGTGATAATTTGGCTGTGTCCAGCGTGTGCCGCGTGGATCTAGCGTTTACACACCCGCTTCACACGCCAGTGATCCGGGGTTTGTGTTCGGGTCCGGTCAAGGATATGCACTACTGATGAGCTCAAACGAGAGAGAAACTCGAGTCTAGTGCTTCCACATTGACGTGGATAGGCCTTAGGTTCATACCAGAATACGATCAGCGTTGCCAGTAGTGGGTTGTGCTCAATATTTAAATCTCAAATCCCGAAACAACAGAATAAAGAATATTAATAATAAAATAACTTTAAGGAAATATGTAATAAATACGTTATACCACAACACCCAAATACAGTGTTACTGTCCTATTAACCTTCTTCGGGGAAAACACAAACAGGGCTAATGAAAATAACAGTGAAAACACACATTGTAATTTTGTGTTTTCTTATTTTGATAAAAAAAAAAGTTAAAGTAACATACAGGTTATGAATATTTAAAGTAACAACTAGGATAGCGGGGGTACAAGTAATAACTATATGGGGCCTAATAATAGATAAAGTAACAACTGGTCACGTTATGAGAAGAAATAAACTGGAGAACTTGGTGACAACTGACAAGATTGAGGGGAAGAGAACAAGAGGAAGGCAGCGAAGTAAATATCTGGATAGCTTGGCCACGTCGTATGGTCGAGACAAGAGCATTGAGCTGATTCACGACTCTGGTGATCGTGTGAGATTGTGAAACATGACCGTCTACATTTATCGGCATGGCACATGATGATAAACAACTAGCAGGAATGTGTAACGCAACAACTCATACTGAACACTATAATATATATCTTCATACTGAACACTGTAATCTATGTTTTCATATAAATCTTTATACTGAACACTGTAATCTATATTTTCATATAAATCTTTATACTGAACACTAATCTATATTTTCATATAAATCTTTATACTGAACACTGTAATCTATAACTTCATGTTGAAGTTACAACAGATATCTCCATACTGAACACTGTAATCTATATTTTCATATAAATCTTTATACTGAACATTGTAATCTATATTTTCATATAAATCTTTATACTGAACACTAATCTATATTTTCATATAAATCTTTATACTGAACACTGTAATCTATAACTTCATGTTGAAGTTACAACAGATATCTCCATACTGAACACTGTAATCTATATTTTCATATAAATCTTTATACTGAACATTGTAATCTATATTTTCATATAAATCTTTATACTGAACACTAATCTATATTTTCATATAAATCTTTATACTGAACACTGTAATCTATAACTTCATGTTGAAGTTACAACAGATATCTCCATACTGAACACTGTAATCTATATTTTCATATAAATCTTTATACTGAACACTGTAATCTATAACTTCATGTTGAAGTTACAACAGATATCTCCATACTGAACACTATAGTATATATCTTCATACTGAACACTATAACTTTATACTGAGCACCATGGTAGATACCTTCATACTGAACACTGTGGTAGATACCTTCATATTGAACCATATAATCTATGTCTTCATAATGAAGCTATACTAAGTATCTTCTCACTGAACACTATAGAATATATATCTTCATAATGCCTAAACCGTGCAAATATCGTTTCTCTGCTGCAGCTGCAGATGCTACGATTATGGATCTCTCCATTTTCTATCCTGTAAACACACGAATGAATGACAAAACCTATACAGTTGGATCTAATACAAGGTGTTAAACAACAAATAAGAAAGAATAAGCCACGGCAGACAAGACAAACAATTTCAAAGCTGACACACTCTGGTGCAAGTAGAAGACAATACTTAGCGGCAAGCTACAAATGGCCGATAAGAACCTATAGCAAATAAAGTTGCAGAGCCAGAAAGCTAAACACAGACATCTCTAAACTTATCCTGAACGCACAGACAAGGACACAGAAAGGATAGCTAGGACAGACCCTAACTGTTTGCCTATGCTGTGACTTAGTGGCAGGACATTCTCCGGCCGTAACAGAAAATCGATACTTGTGGAAGTCGGAGACATGTCACACGACGTTGGCGGCAGTCTTCTCTAGGGGCTGAGTGTAACGTTGCAACACACATGTCAATCTGTGGCACCACTGGGCAACCGCTGATGCCATCAAAGTTACATCTTTGGAAGCTGCTTGTTACTCATTACACATAAAGGGCACACAAGTAGATATCAGAGAAGACTTTAGACAACAAAAAGCTGGCTGCTTAAGAAAACCAAACGTCATCTATAAATGGCGCCGTTGTCTGTATGAATGTACATTTTGAGAATCGCGTAGGCAGATAAACTAAATATTTTGGAGAATCGCTGGTAGCCAATACCAAGAAAGAGGCAACCTGAAATTATGCACCAACTATAGAACTGTTGCCCTGATCAGTCATACAAGTTAATTTCCACTAAAAATTATAATGGGAAGACTTCCTAAGAAAATGGAAGATTAACGTGGTTCAAGCTGGATTTAAACAAGGAAGAGGAACAAGAGATCACATACTCAACATGCGTCTAATAATAGAGAAGTGCAGACAATTTAATGTCAACCTATTCGCATGTTTTGTGGATTATTCAAAGGCATTTGACTGTGTACAACGCCAGAAACTTTGGGAAATCATGAGCAATATGGGCTTTCCATCACATGTAGTACAACACATACAAATGCTCTATCTAGACCAATAAGCAGCGGTTAGAATAGATGGCGAGACATCAGATTGGCTTGACACCAAGCATGGATTCCGTCAGGGCTGTATGCTGTCACCCTATTTGTTTAACCTGTTCGTAGAAAATATAACGAGAAATGTAAGAGATTGATATAAACAGGGAGCTATATGATGCCCTAAGTATTCGGTGGTCATGAAATAGCAGAGATTCGATATGCTGATAATACAGTATTACTATCCACATTACAGACTGGTATAGAAAAATTAGTAACCTCAACCCAAAGAAATAGTGAAAATCACAACTTATATCTTAACATAGCAAAATCAAAGATAATGCATACAGATAAAACTATTATGGAGAAAGAAATATATGTTAATGAGGAAAGATTGAAGGTGGTGGACAATTTTGAATATCTTGGCTCTTTGATTACCAACAATGGTGACACAACGGAGGAGATTAAACGACGACTATCAATTGCTCTTCAAAGACAGCTTAATAATTTTTGGAGTGGGACAGATAGAACTACAAAAGTTAAATTTTTAAGAGTATGCATCTTTCCCATTGCAACATACGCCTGTAAGACCTGGACACTTACTACACAAGCTGAACAGCGCATAAATGCTTTTGAATATAAATGTTATAGACGGGTTCTAAGAATATCTTGGGTCAAGAAAAGAATAAATGCATCCATACTTCAAGAGCTGAATATTGAAGACGATAAAACATAGAAAATTGATTTATTTTGGTCACTTGAAACGTCATGAAAGTTTGGAGAGAACGATAATGGAGGGGTATATGCCTGGGAAGAGAGGAAGAGGACGGCCAAAGAGAAGATGGGTGCAGAATGTAGCCGATGATCTCCAGATTGGTGTATTGGACGCGGAACATCTTGCTTGTGATCGAGAAGTTTTCCGGATGTTTGTTATGGGAGCGAGGTTCTGCAAAGGACATGCTACTGAATGAATGAATGAATGAATGAATGAATGAATGAATGAATGAATGAATGAATGAATGAATGAATCGCTTGTATGGTATGAGGGGGTAAGATATCTTTCAAACCAAATAATATAATAAAAGAACAACTCTCAATCTCTTTAAGGACGTTAACGTGTATCTACTTTTATTTTGCATCTTCCTGGTTTGGATTTTTCAAACGAAAACAACCAACATTAAGGTAATAAAAAATAAACAAGACTAATCTTCCAGCTGTGAAGAGACCACGCCTCGGTCGATAAACAACTAAAAAGAATAGACACAGCGTTGCGTGAACCCAACTATAGGCAGTGCTATCAGCAGGAGGATCAGTTAAACACATTGTGCTACTGATTATGTTGTTGTTTCGGGATTTGAAATTTAAATATTGAGCACAACCCACTACTGGCAACGCCGATCGCATGCTGGTATGAACCTAAGGCCTATCCACGTCAATATGGAAGCACTATACTCGAGTTTCGCCCTCATTTGAGCTCGTCAGTAGTGCATATCCCTGACCGGATCCGGAAACAGTCCCGGATCACGCGTGTGAAGCGGGTGTGTAACCACGCGGCACACACTGGACACACCAAATTATCACAACAGAACACCACAACGCTACCCATCGTAGGCTATGCTCAAGATTGCCCAATCGCCGCGACCGACGTCCGTCAATCGATGGGACCCGAACGATCAGGACTTCTCACTGGCAAGGAACACCAGGCCTCCTAAATCCAGTGAGCAATAATCAATTGATTATGTGGTTGTTTCGGGATTTGAAATTTAAATATTGAGCACAACCCACTACTGGCAACGCCGATCGCATTCTGGTATGAACCTAAGGCCTATCCACGTCAATATGGAAGCACTATACTCGAGTTTCGCCCTCATCTGAGCTCGTCAGTAGTGCATATCCCTGACCGGATCCGGAAACAGTCCCGGATCACGCGTGTGACGCGGGTGTGTAACCACGCGGCACACACTGGACACACCAAATTATCACAACAGAACACCACAACGCTACCCATCGTAGGCACATTGTAGCACATTGTGCTACATTACTAACGACAGGCTCTATCTGTGACACATATCATCTCACTATAACGTACTATTAGCAATACACGCTATAGATTACTGCCTCAAAATAGGTAGTATATTGTTTGTCACAGAGATGCTATGGGCTTTTAAGATCTACCTCTCACTACTAAAGAGGTGATATCATGATCATCTTCCTCAGCATCATCACACGTACACACAAAATCATTAGCATCATTGTTCTCATTCAGTATGAATTCACTAACAATATTAACGCTGACCATTCCAGTCATTCATTCGTATCGGTTCCGGTAATGACAAGACTGAATTTGTTGGTGACTTTGTGGGATTGTTCCAGCCTCACAAAATAGCTACAAGATTTGTATCTGATAAAGTGAAGACGACAATACTCCTGTGCCATTTGATGGCCGAAAATGCGTGCCCAAAACTACATCCGCGGTAGGCTTTAACTCTTAGTCTGCTGTCTGAAAATTCCAATTTTTAACACTCATTTTTAGTGAGTAAATTGCATGGCATAATTAGTCATAGTTAACTGAAGTTCATTACTTCAGACCGACTTATAAATGGCAATTTCAACACACGGAAGCACACACACTACCAGATATGACTTGTGGAAATACTGGATTGGAATACGAGCCACACATTTTAATTAATCTGAACTACTGAAACCACTGGAAATGGAGTTTGGCAAATTTGAGAGACTTGTAAGATGCTTCAAGTGGCACATTGTATACAAAGAGTAAATGTAATTTCAAAACAGAGCTAGAGATTGTGATATATGTATAAGCACAGACAATATCGAGATATGATCAGGATACAGCCCGGCAGAACTTACAAACCAAGGCTCCAGACAGAAACTATTCCATTCATCAGTTCCATTATCGCCAATATGTATTGCGGAGATCGTATCCAATCATCATGATGATGAGGATGATGTTGCATACCCTTTGCAGGACGTTGCAATCAACCCCAACCTCAGGTTGATTTTACTAGACAATTTTACGTTAAGCAGTTTGCCATTGCTTTCTGAACCAGACGTTCTGCGATGTCCTGCAATGGAGAGAGAGAGAAAGACAGACAGAGACAGTGAGAGGCAGATAGAGAAGTAAAGCACGTAGCTCTCTCTGTCACACACACACACACACGCACGCACGCACGCACACGCACGCACACACACACTTGAGGGCGCCATTGTCTTGTAACCTGCCAATATTGGTAAGGATGTCAAGAATATTTAGCACGTGACATCATGGTGCGGACGAACACGGTGACGTCATAAGGTTAGTTTAAAGGTGGCCCTCCAACTTTTCACATGGACCAAAGAGGAGCAGCGTTCTGCTATCCGATTTTTATCAGTCTCATTTCATCTTGTTCCTCTTATACCTTCCTGTGTCGAGGAGCAGTGAAGGGGGAAAACCTACAGAAATCCATAGGAGAATGAAGGTCCAGTATGGCGATGCATGCCTGTCAATCCAGCTTGTTATAAGTGGAGTAGGAAGTTTCAAAATGTCGTGACTTCTGTGACAGACTGTTCACGGCCGGGTCAGGCTCACCGAGTAGTGACCCCAGAATAGTTACACATGCAACTAAGAGAATCTTTTTCTACAGGAACCCAAGCACTTTATCTGCGCTGGAGGACTTGAATTGAACGCAGTGGTGACTACATCAAACATTGATATATTTGTTCTTTACTTTTTCAGAATATATTCACCCAAAACAAAACAAAAAATTATGGTTTTCATTTAAAGCCTCTCTCTCTCTCTCTCTCTCTCTCTCTCTCTCTCTCTCTCTCTCTCTCTCTCTCTCTCTCTCTCTCTCTCTCTCTCTCTCTCTCTCGCGTGCGCCCGCGCGCGCGCGTGTGAGTGTGGGCATGTACTTTTTTATGTTTGTTTTACTTGTCTCTAAACCACTGATTGTTTGTGAACCTTCCCGCCACATCAGTGTGACGCAACTAGATTGCAGACATTACCGTTCTGGGATATTGATTGGATAATTAGATAAACAACAACACCGCATAACATATGGATTCGGCTGGAATTGATGGCATTAATACACTAACCTGCCGTCTGTCTGAAGTAATAAGTGAGTGAGTGGCACCTTGCAGTCTTGACAGACCAAAGTATGTGAGTTGGAATGTGGCCAATATTCCATCACAATGCCTGGGGCAGAGCTTCAGAGAAACATGTGGTGCCCAAACGACATGTTCCCTCTCTCGGCCTAATCTTGTTTTCCAGAGGAATGGGTAACCAATACGTCTGGCACAAGGTAGGCTGCAGACGCTGGCGGCACAGCGTCAAACCTCCGAGACCTCGCCACCACGAGCAGGTGGCGAGTGATGGCCAGACCCTGGAACCCAAGGGACCCGGCTTAGAGGCGTTCAGCCAATTCCCACAGGTGAGGGCCTCGTACGCACCCGGACCATAAGGATGCGCACATCTGTCAATCACAAGTGTCCGGACCTGTGTAAAGCGTGCACTATCGTCAGACTCTCCGCCTGACCTTAGCGGACCCCGCGACCAGCGGGAATAGGCCCGCCGGAGATACAGCAGGATTTACTGCTCGTCTACTGCGAGCAAATCTCCCATCCTTCCACTGTGCGGATCTCGCGACCGGCGAGAATAGGCCCGCCGGAGATATTGTTCGTCTGCTGCGGACAAATCTCTACCGAGACTGAATAAGTAAAGAAACGATAAAAGTAGTGGTATTTCAATTGCGCTTGCACTCCCACCTATGCTACACCTTTCATGTGTCTTCACAAAATCGGACTAGAGTCAAGCTCAACGATAAGTATTCAGGGGGAAACAGCAACAATAGGAAACGCAAATCTACAGATACGCAAATACAATACCCGCAAAAAAGGACAAACTGAGCAAATCTAAAACCATGAAAGATGCGAAGACCATACAGGTGAACACAGAATTACCTTACTACCGTGAAAACAAACAATCGAAGCAGAGGGTAAATTAGCGTCAATATTTAGATTTAAATGGCAAGTCTTCACTTGAGGACATAGAACCTGGCGAGGAGTGGGTACAAGTGCCAACAGAGTTCTGCACATCCTTTTCGGTGTGCATCAAACTATACAGGAAATGCAGACAAGAAAATCCAGCTGCTGTGGAGGAAGAAGTACAGGCTCTGATCTTCGAGAATTCTTTAGAGGATGATGTTGTCATTTACGCGGAGGGTCGGTAGTTCGAGGAGTGAGAAGCTCGTGGGCTTTTACGACTCAGGCCAGAGGGAAAATTGTGAAGGAAGAGTCTGGCGCTTTTGCTTTGAACACAAGCAGCCTGACTATGAAAGTCATGGCAGTAAGTAAAGCAATAACATGGCTCGAGACACAGACATTCAACCGGGCATGTGTCCTCAGTGACTCAATGAGTATGCTCAGGAGGATAGTGTCGTCCCTGGGGTGAGGGGAATCAACACTGCCTAGCTATAACTTCGGCATAATCCAACACGAAATTATCTCAAAGCAATAATGCTCGTTAAAATCGATAACTGCAAAAAGTCTCACCTTGAATTCTTGGAACACAATGCGAACAAGCAACTGACGCAATCCAAGCGAATGCTCACACACTTTTATTCATGTGCTAGATACAATACCAGGTGTAACAGAGTAGCTTAGGAGTAAAGAGTTAAGGAATGCTGCGCATTCCTTGACTAGTGGGAAAACCATAGCTAGTGAACGTGTGTGCACGAATGAAGAAGTGTATCTAGGCTGGGACACACGTCACTTGGGGTCAGCTAGCAAGCAAGAAGGTAAACATCGGATTCTGAGTAGACTATCATTATGCTGTAGTGGAACGATTTGACAAAA
>JACEFZ010021989.1:0-20896 GCA_014155875.1 Cepaea nemoralis | reverse complement strand
AATCACCCATCACAACTAGTTCATCTGTCTCCTTGACATTATTTAACGTGTCTGCAAGTTTATCAAAATATTCGTCTTTGTCTTCGTCGCTGTAAGTGTCATTACATGGGGCGTATGTTTGTATAAAAGTTGTTGTTCTATTTCCTTCTTTGATCTGTACTAGTATTATCCTTTCTGATATAAATTTAGTGTTGATAATGGCTTTCTCTTTGTCTGGATGCAACAAAAAAACCCACTCCATGTTTAGCTGTAGCTCGCTAATCGACGACACTCCATATAATGACGTAACCTTCGTGTGTTCTTTTCGTGTTCTGCCCCTTTTCCCTAGTGTCTGCGAGTCCTAATAATTGAATATTTGATTGTTTCATAAACTCTACGAGAGCTGGTTCCTTATATCCTAGACCTGTAACATTCCAAGTTGCAAAAATCTCCTTTCTATTTGAAGTATGTCGAAATTTAGCAGTTGTCGTCGTTAGTCGCTTCTTGTGTCGCTTCGGTGTGTCGTTTCCGGCGTGAACGCTGATAGAGTTGCGTTTTTCTGTCAATTTCCTCCATAATTCTCAAGCAATAGTTCTTGAACAAATAAATTCCCTACCGGTTTGCTGGACCTGTCGTAGGTTCATCCTTATTTGAACAAATTGATGTTAAGAAACACGCACAGAGCACACAATTAATCTCTGAATCGAGCGACGCCATAGAAGAAGAAGAAGAAGAAGAAGAAGAAGAAGAAGAAGAAGAAGAAGAAGAAGAAGAAGAAGAAGAAGAAGAAGAAGAAGAAGAAGAAGAAGAAGAAGAAGAAGAAGAAGAAGTGGACGAGTAAGATAATAAGAAGAAAATGGAAACGACGAACAAGGAAACGAGATAAGGAGCAAGTAATGTTTTTTTTTTTTTTTTGGATAATATTATATAGAAATAACGTTTATAGCATGATTTTACCCACAATTATCATTCCTTTGTCCTTAGTTCTGAAGGCGTTTGAAGAGGGTACATTGCTTTCAAGCCACGTTGATGAATGGAACAAGATGTGGAGCAGGGGAAGAATTGACGTGGAAGGGGACACAAACATTGCCAAACATAACTACGCTTCCCTGTATTATATTCTTTCTTCTCTCCCTTGGAGGGGAAACGGCCGAGACTGGCCTTTCGTTGGACTTTCTTCTTGTGGATTAGCGCATGGCGGTGAAAATCAGGTAGATGTGGTAGGAATTTATGTTATTTTAAGTATTTCACTCGGTGTTTGTGGTAATGTTATAAAGTTGTATATTTTATCTTTTAGTATTTCACTCGGTGTTTGTGGTGATGTTATAAAGTTGTATAGTTGATCTTTTGGTATTTCACTCGGTGTTTGTGGTGATGTTATAAAGTTGTATATTTGATCTGTTAGTATTTCATTCGGTGTTTGGGGTGATTTATATAGTTGTATATTTTATCTTTTAGTATTTCACTCGGTGTTTGTGGTGATGTTATAAAGTTGTATAGTTGATCTTTTGGTATTTCACTCGGTGTTTGTGGTGATGTTATAAAGTTGTATATTTGATCTGTTAGTATTTCATTCGGTGTTTGGGGTGATTTATATAGTTGTATATTTTATCTTTTAGTATTTCACTTGGTGTTTGGGTGATGTTAAAATTTTGTATAGTTGATCTTTTAGTATTTCACTCGGTGTTTGTGGTAATGTTAAAAAGTTGTATATTTTATCTTTTAGTATTTCCCTCGGTGTTTGCGGTGATGTTAAAATTTTGTATAGTTGATCTTTTAGTATTTCACTCGGTGTTTTGTGGGGATGTTATAAAGTTATATATTTTATCTTTTCGTATCTTAACCCTCCCCCGATGGTGTTTCCACCTTGTCGTGGTGGGGGAGCTTGAGTTTCTCAATGACCCTGAGAGCTATGCCGGCGGTAGCGTAGCTACCAGCAGGGCCTCCCAAGCCGGACAGGTCAAAGGGTAGAGAACAGACAAAGAGAAACACCCTGGTCCTCCAGGTTGGTGGTTGAAGCGTGGGGTTAACATCCCCACCTTTGTAAAAACCTTTCTTTGTTACGAAACAAATACATGAGCCTCGATATCGGACTGACTTATCTGGACAACGACCTTGGAACGTTAAAGGACTTTTGAGATTTGGAACATGGAATGTACGGACACTATATCGAGCTGGAGCGGCCGAAGAATTAACCCGGGAGCTGGTTGAATATCAAATGGATATAACAGCAATTCAAGAAATAAGGTGGCCAGGAGAGTGTACTTTAGAGCAAAATGGAATGATTATAATATATGGAGGAAACACCCAAAATAAACATGAATTAGGAACAGGATTTGTCATCAAAAAAGAGTTATGGGGGAACGTTTTAAACTTTAAAGCTTTTAATGACAGGATTAGTAAATTACGAATAAAAGGTAAATGGAAAAATATAACGATGATTAATGTACATGCACCTACTGAAGAGAAAGAAGATGATATTAAAGAAGACTTTTATAATGATCTGGAAGATGTCATAGAAGAAACCCCCAAACAGGACATCCTGATTGTGCTGGGAGACTTCAATGCAAAAATAGGTAGAGAGCAAACTAATAAAAAAGTGGCCGGTATGGAAAGCCTACATACAACTTCAAATGATAATGGATGGAGAGTCATCAACCTGGCAGAAGCCAAAGGACTGCAGATTAGCAGTACCAGACTACAAAGAAAGGATATACACAAACAAACTTGGAAATCATGTGACAAGAGAACCTATAATCAAATAGATCACATTTTAATTAACAACAGAAATGCATCAAACATACAGCAAGTCAGAAGTTATAGAGGAGCTGAGTGCCACAGTGACCACTTCCTCGTTGGAGCAAAATTTAAAATAAAACTTAAGAGAGCTTTCTATACTAAATTACAAAGATTACACCCAACATATAACAGAGAAAAACTACAAGACATTACAGTCAAAGAGAAATTTACAGATGAAATAAAATGTAAACTTGAAACTCTGCAAAACCCTTTGGAGGAAAGCGTTGACCAAACTTGGTTGAACATCAAGAATACAATTCAATCTACCGCAGAAGAATGTCTCGGTGTGTTAACCACGCATAGAAAGAACAGATGGTTCAATCAAAAATGTGAAGAAGCAGTCATTAGGAAGAAGAATGCCAGACATGTATGGTTAAATGACATCAATAACATCCAAAAGGAAGAGCATTATAGAAATGAATGTAAAGAGGCTACAAAAATAGTCAGACAGCAGAAGCGAGAATATATGAGTAATATAATCAAAGATATGGAAACTAATCACCAGAAAAATGAATCCAGAAATTTTTTTAAAGAACTGAAGTCAATGAAACGAGGGCACCAACAAAACACATATGGTTTAAAAGACAAAAATGGGAATATGATAAATACCAATGAGGAAATGTGCAACACATGGAAAGAATATTTTATTGAATTACTAAATTGTGAAGCTCCAAGTAACATTTTCCCACAGGAAGAGGTTCTAACATGCGAACCACAAATTGAAGAACCTACATTTGAAGAAATCCTATATGTAATCACACGACTTAAAAACAATAAGGCAACTGGGACTGATGGAATTGCTGCTGAATTTATAAAGGCAGGTGGCCATGCATTACATCTAAAGCTATACGAACTAATAATAAAAATCTGGAGGACAGAAGAATTACCCCATGACTGGAAAGAGTCATTATTGATACCTATCTTTAAGAAAGGAGACAAGTTCCAATGTGGAAATTATAGAGGAATATCACTACTGTCCACAAGCTATAAGATACTATCCGCAGTATTACTAAATAGACTAAAACCATATTCAGAAGACATATTAGGTGACTACCAGGCGGGTTTTAGACAAAACAGATCAACAATAGATCAGATATTTATCTTACGACAAATAGCCGAGAAACATTGGGAATATAAAAGAGATCTCCATAACATTTTTGTGGATTTTAAAAAGGCTTATGATAGTGTCCATAGGAATAGTCTATGGAATGCTATGCAGGAATTTGGAATACCAAGGAAGTTAATCAACATGACCAGACTATGCATGGAAGATACTTATAATATAGTAACATATAAAGGCAGGAAATCAGACCCCTTCCAAATAACATCTGGCTTGAAACAGGGTGATGCACTATCGCCGCTACTCTTCAATCTGGCTCTAGAGAAAGTTGTAAGGAAGGTAAAGGAGGAATGTGATATTGGAGGAACATCCAAGCTGCTTGGTTATGCAGATGATATAGATATTATAGGGCAAAGTGAACAAAAGACATTGGAAATATTGACTCACTTAAAGGAAAAAGCCCAACAGATGGGGCTGGTTATCAACCAAGATAAGACAGAATATATGGTAATTTCAAGAGACGGAATGGCTAAAAACTCTGGCCACATACAAATAGATAATATGACCATTAAAAGAACGGAAACATACAAATACCTGGGTACAATCTTCAACTGCTCCAACATCATAAGGGAAGAAATACAAACTAGAATCAACTCTGGAAATAAGATATACTATGCACTACAACATCTACTAAAATCAAAGGCGCTATCTCGTAACACCAAAATCACAATATACAAAACACTGATCAGACCAGTTGTGCTGTATGGCTCTGAAACCTGGAGTACAACGAAAGGAGACGAAGCCTTGTTACAAACCTTTGAGAACAAAATTTTAAGACGCATCTTTGGACCCATTAGGGATACACATAGTGGAGAGTGGAAAAGAAGAAGTAACAAAGACATTTATGATCTGTTTAAGTCCCCGCTAATCACTGGTATCATGAAGGCTAATAGACTACAATGGCTGGGGCATATAGAAAGAATGGAAGATAATAGGGAAACAAAACTCGCTTACACTCAGGAAATAAATGACCGTAGACCCCGAGGTAGACCAAGAAGGCGGTGGAGAGATAATACATGTACAGACCTACAAGCACTTGGAATCAACGACTGGCAAGAGAAGGTCCACCAGAGAGACGAATGGAGACGGATTGTATTTGCAGCAAAGAACCTCAATGGCTCGGAACGCTGAAGAAGAAGAAGAAGAAGAAGAAGACGAAGAAGAAGAAGATGTATCTTAACCGTTATTTCGTGTGATTTTAGACAGTGATATATCTTATCTTACAGCATCTCACATAGAACTACTACAAAAATTAGATTTTAAGACCATGCATCTTTCCCATTGTACTACGCCTGTGAGAAATGGACACTTACTAAACAAGCTGAACAGCGCATAAATGCCTTTGAATATAAATGTTATAGACGAGTTCTAAGAATATATTGGATAAAGAAAAGAACAAATCCATCCATACTTCAAGAGCTGAATATTGAAGAAGGTTGGCGATTAAATACGATAAAACAAAGAGAAATGAAATATTTTGGTCACTTGAAAAGTCACGAACGTTTGGAGAGAACAATAATGGAGTGGTATATGTCTGGGAAGAGAGGAAGAGGAAAGCCAAAGAGAAGATGGGTTTTGGATGTTGCGGATGATCTCCTGATGGGTGAATAGAAATTGGGACATCTTGCTTATGATCGAGAGGTTTTCCAGAAGGTTGTTATGGGAGCGAGGTTCTGCAAAGGACATGCTTCTGAAAGAATACATGAATGAGCATCTCACATGCTGTTTATATGAGTTTTTAAGGTTATATTTGTTTGAGATGTTATTATAATAAATACATTATACATATTACTAAACATCCTTAGAATCGCACAATATTCAATATAACATTACAGTGATGAAGTTACTCTTCCGATAAGTATCTCGATTATCAACCAATCCATCAAGATGCCTCTCGTAAAAGAGACTATCACATTGCTGGCACACTCTGACAAACAGCTGTTCGTTCATCTCTTGATTTTATAATCCCTCTGGCAGCTCGCTTGCGTTAAACTTTTCATTCCAGTATGATTTTTATAAGTGTCATTTCTTTTTCCTCAGTTTTATTACTCCCACCTGTTCGCTATTCACTTCTAACATCTCCTAAACATCTTTATATATTCATATGTTTGTATATTCATATCTGTGGTAGGACTACAACGGCCACGTGTTCTGGGACCAAGAAATGTGGATGTTCCCGTCAATATCCTTGCTCTATCCCGACCTGGGACGTCTGCTCGTGGAAACAAGGACCAGAACTCTGGACGCGGCCAGGAAGTATGCACACAGAACCGGCTGGGAGGGAGCACGTTACCCTTGGGAGTCCGCTTTCACAGGTTGTTTATTCATTCACGAAATGATCAGTTTGTTTGTTTAATGAGTTGAGTTGAGTCAAGAACCGACATCACAGCAATCAGGACATTTCCATACGTGCTCCGTCCACATCTGCAACAGCCAGTGAAGAGTCCCAGTGCTAATGGTACCATTTGCAATCTGATTATGTGTCCGCCTGGCCTTTCCTCGAAGTACTGAGTGTCGTCCAGATCCTCTGGTCACTCCCCGCAGCATCATTGTCTTCAGGCAACGATGGTGTATCTGTTCTTCAAGACTATACATACGATCCCTTGGGACCCTGACCGCATCTGCCTTATCGTATACCAACATCCCACCCAGAGCTGCTGATCCAGCCAATCTGTACGCCGGTTCGTTTACCAACACACCAACACCCCACCCAGAGCTGCTGGTCCAGCCAATCTGTACGCCGGTTCGTTTACCAACACACCAACACCCCACCAAGAGCTGCTGATCCAACCAATCTGTACGCCGGTTCGTTTAGCAACACACCAACATATGCTGGGGGAAGAGGATCCAACTGATGTTTGTGTAATATGATTCATCAGCCTGATCTGTTTTATCATACCCGTTATGTTAGATTCATCGTCACTGTAACATTGAAGTGGCATGGCTACAGACATCCTCAAACTTTGTCTGCACCTGCTCCCATGCCTTCTAGGACACATCTCTCAAGCTTCGCAGATATCCAATTCTTTTCGCCCGTGTGTTGCCGGGGCCCATACGGGGGAGCAAAGAATAGTAACACTGTTGCTTACCATGCATGTCGTAAGAGGCGACTAAGGAGGATATGGTTCCGTCGCCCTGCTACTGAGTGAGTGCGTGGCGCGACACTGTGAGCTGTGAGTTTCGCTTGGAATGCTTTTACATCTGTCCGCGGTTGTGTGTAGCGGGAACTGCATGTTCAGAACGATGGCGACCGGCTGTTGCTGGATTGACTGGTTTGCCTTTTCGGCTGAAGAGTGCATTTTTCAGGAGACTCCTGGGAGTCGCCGCTGGAGCTACGGAGTTCGTGCTTTGTGTGGCGTTTTCGGCGGGTCGTCCTGTGGAAAGAGACCGAGCCATATAGGATAAAACCCGGGTCAATGAAGTCTTTCTGGTGACTGCCATTTCCATCAACGATGAACTGTATTTTTCATGGAGGACTTTTGTGTTGGCATTCTGGCGGCGGCATTATGCACAGTGTACCTGTGCGGAATGTTGGCTTGCCGATACTCCTGTCTGTTCCATTGTTCACTTTTGGCAGTGAGGAGCATTTTGTGTGATATTCACTGGCACAGGAACAGAGCAATATGGGGACAACCCGTTGCCGTGAAGTTGGAACCACGACCAACTAACTAACCAATTCTTTTTCCATCACATCAGCCCGGGTCTCAGTGGCCAAGTGGTTACACCGCCTGCCTCGCGCTTCGAAGGTCGTCCGTTCGATTCCGGGCTACGTCGTTCAGTTTAAGAGTGCAGGTTTTTCAGAGACTTCTGGGTGTCGTCGCTGTAGCTAGGGAGTTCGTGCTCTGAGCGAAGCTTTCGGCAGGCCGCCCTGAGGAAAGAGACCGAGCCATATGGGATAAAACCCGGTGCAACGAAGTCGATCCTCTTGCTTTCTAAACCTTGTTTACAGATAAGGCCATCATTGAGGTGTTAGTAGTAGGCCTCTTTAAGTCCTGTAGGACTATAGAGTTGTGCCGCTGGGGAGGTACCTGACAGCACCGCTGGTGACTGTATAGTCCAATGCGAGAGTGACAATCCCTGTCACAGTTTCCGCATCTGTAAGACGAGGCAGGTCCCGCAGTAAGTGACTGCGTTTTAAGCCTGTGCCGCCTATCCTCAGTTTGTTGGATCAGATTGCGCTCAAAGAGCACCAGTCCATTTCGTACATCTCTTCTCCAGGAACATCTGTCTGTTGCAACTCTTTCCCACGTGTCTGGGTCTATGCCAAGGGTTTTCATATCTTGTTTACACACATCCCTATATCGCATTTGGGGTCTTCCGGTTGGCCTCTTTCCTGTGGCTAGTTCTCCGTATAGGAGATCTTTGGGAATACGTTCATCCTCCATTCGAGATACTTGGCCCAGCCACCGGAGGCGTCTCTGCTTGAGGAGGGAGTGCACTGTGGTAATATCTGCTCTTTCAAGCACATGTTTGTTTGTTATATGGTCTTTCCATGATATGCCCAGGATACGTCTCAGACATCTCATGTGGAAGGAATTCAACTTTCTTTCCTGTCGTGAGTACAAGGTCCAGGATTCAGACCCATAGAGTAGTGTGCTAACAACACAAGCTTTATATACTTGAACTTTTGTACTGCTCTGTTAGTCTATTGTTCTCCCAAACTCTCTTAGTTAGCCTGGAAAGTGTTGTGGCTGCCTTTCCAATACGTCTGTCGATTTCTGTCTCTAATGAACAATTATCTAATATTGTCGACCACAAATAGACGAACTCTTGGACGACCTTCAATTCGTAATTAGAAATTTTGATTGATGGAGGCGCACCAGCATCTTGTTCTATCACTTGTGTTTTTTTAGGCTTATGGTGAGCCCAAAGTCCTTGCAGGCGGCTGCAAAACGATCAATGAGCCGTTGGAGATCTTCTGCTGCATGTGTAGTCAGTGCTGCATCATCTGCAAAAAGTAGTTTTCTTATGCATCTTGATTTTATTGTCGTCTTTTCCTTGAATCTTGATAGGTTAAAAAGTTTGCCATCAGATCTTGTATGGAGGTACATGCCTTCAGTGGCAGTCCCAAATGCCTGCCTTAAGAGAATGGCGAAGAAGATACCAAAAAGTGTAGAAGCAAGCACGCAGCCCTGCTTTACTCCACTGCAGATACTGTATGACAACGATGTTGAGCCATCGAATAAGATATCCCCTGCATGTTTTCGTGAAATGATTTCACGACAATTAGCAGGGTGGGTGGACATCCTATTTTCTCAAGGATCTTAAAAAGGCCGTCTCTGCTCACGAACTCAAATGCCCTTGTGAGGTCGATGAAGGCAATACAGTATATAATGGCTTCCTCTGTTCTCTGCATTTCTCCTGGAGCTGCCTGAGTGAGAAAATCATATCGATGGTGGACCTGTTGGGTCTAAATCCGCACTGCGATTCGGGGTCTTTCAGAAAGAATATGTAATCTTTTTAGGATTACTCGAGCGAAAATCTAGCCTGTAATGCTAAGGAGGGAAATGCCGCGATAATTGTTGCAGTCGCTTCTGTCACTTTTGTTTTTATAAATGGTAACAATGTTTGCGTCCCTCATATCTTGTGGTACTGATTTTTCTTTCCAGTAGCGCTGAAGTATTGCATACAGTTCTGGGATGATTGTTTCTTTGCCACATTTTAACATTTCAGGTGGAATATTTTCTTTTCCTGGTGCCTTGCCAGATTTGAGAGTGTCTAGTTCTTCGCTGATTTCTGAAGCATGGTTCGTTATCCAGGGCATGCATGGTGGACTGTTATTCAATGGCTTCCAGAGCGTCTTCTCTGACAGTGTTCTCCACTGAATATATATATGTTCTACCCATAGATCCATTTGTTTCGCTCAATCTTTTATGATTACAACCTCTGTTGATCGTAAAGGGGCCATCTTATTTTTTTGATGGATCGACAGCTTGCTTGATGCCCTCGTACATTCCTCTTATATTTCCAGTGTCTGCACAAGTTTGAATTTCTGCAGAGAGCTATAGCCAGTACCTGTTCGTACATTTTCTTGCAGTCTGTTGTACTCTATTTCTGGCCGTTCTCAGTGCCTGTAATGCTTTCTCTGATGGTGATGTTTTATACACTGAGAATGCATGCCTCTTTATCTCCAGGACTGAGAGCATCTCTTCAGAGTGTGCTTCAAACGAGTCAGCTCACTTTGTTTTCTTCTGCCAAACGTTGATAATGCTGTATTGTAAATGGTGTCGCTCAAATGACTCCATTTCTCGGTGGCAGTTCTATTTGTGGGGCTAAGCAGACCACGGACAGGCCACCACATGTTGAAATACCACATGTTTAATAAACAAAAGACGGGTGATACCGATTGATGTAATTGTGGAACTGATAAAATGACCTCTAAACATTGGCTGCAGGCGTGTCCAACACCCGCTCCATTTGAGGACAAATCTCTATTGGGATATCAACAAACGTAAGTTCACTGCTGCTTTCAAATTGACGTCTGAAGGTGAATGAAGAAGTAGAATAAACTGCATATTTGGTTTCAGACCCAACCTTCTTCTAATTTCCACATTCCGAATTCTATCTGTCACAATTACTCCCTCGGCTCTACTAAGGCATCTCGTCTCTGTTATTATAATTTTGCGCTCGTTTGTTGTAGAAAGCGTGCATGTTTGACACTGATAGCATATTGTCGGTCAAAAAATATTTCTTATGAGGTTTGCTTTAGTAGTTAAAGGTATCGCTCTACGCGTCTACGAGTTAAATAACAGCTAAAAACTGCATAAGTTACTTATTTATGCCACTAACGTATTCACATTTGGAATGACGTATTTTGCAGGTTTAGAAACTTCGGACGGCGGCGATGATCAAGTTCACATTAGCGGCGATGTTCCTTTTATGGTTCGTCAATACTGGCAGCTAACACATGACAAGGAGCTCATGATCAATGGGTCAGGGGCGGAGACGGTGTGGGAGACAGCGAAATACTGGTGCTCCAGGGCTATCTATGATTCAATTAGAGATGTATACAGGATAATAGGCTAGTATAGTTTTTTTTTCCTTTTCTTGCCCTGCCTAATTTGTAACGTGACCGTGTGTTGCTTGCTGTGGTTTGTCAACAATACATGTAGAGAAAAACAATATAAGCAAGGTAATGTGGAAATATAAAGACACTCGTTAAAGTTTTTGTCTTCACATGACACAAGAAAGAGAGGCTGAAATGTTATACAGAACTTGGTTTGCTCTACATCAGTGAATCATGGAACCTAAATGACACAAATTAGGAAGAACTTAGAAGCAACGGAGACGTAGTGTCTGAGACGAATGTTGTGATTATCTTAGAGTAATTAACAACAATTGCTTACGAAGAGGTAAATGAAACTAGAACATTATATACGACTATAAGAAAGAGACACACAACGTTATTCGATCATCTGATGAGAAGTTAGGCACTGGAGGACATCGTGGCAACTGGACAGATCAGTGGGAAAATAGGCATAAGCTCACCGAGTGAAATGATGCTGGATGGACTGAGACTTTTCCTCCGTGCATCCTGACAACTGAATAGATCAGCGGGAACAGAGGCAGAAGCTCACCGAGAGAAATGATGCTGGATGGACTGGGACATTTCCTCCGTGCATCCTGACAACTGAACAGATCAGTGGGAACAGAGGCAGAAACTCACCGAGAGAAATGATGCTGGATGGACTGAGACTTTCCCCCCGTGCATACAGGCCTACAAAATGTGATGACGCCATCACATTACGGACCCATAACAGAAAACAACTTCGGGACAAATTACAATTAATTTCATGTCCATAGACAAAACTACAGCAGTCAAACACCACAATCATCAATGATGAAGCTGAAAATGCCATAGACTTTGAATATCTTAGCTCAAACTTTGATAACAATGGGGAGTTAGTTAGGTAGTTGCAGCTCCAACTTCATGGCAGAGGGTTGCCCCATTATGCTCCATTCCTGTGCCAGTGAATATCAGACAAAATGCTCCTCATGGCCCCAAGTGAAAAGAGGAAAAATCAGGAGTCTCGACAAAACAACAGCCCGCAAAGATATAGTATGCACATGCCACTGCCAGAATGCCAACACAAAAGTCCACCCCCCCCCCCCCCCAAAAAAAAAAAAAAAAAATACAGTTCATCGCTGATGGAAGCGGCAGTCACTAGAAAACCAGCAGCCACACATTTCTGCATAAGGCAAACTCAGTTAGTTCAGCAACCGGCGGCCGCCATTTTTCCGAACATGCAGTTCACGACACAAACAACCGCGGACAGATGTAAAAACACTCCACATGAAATCCACAGCTCACAGTGTCGTTCCACACACTCAACTCACTAGCATGGCGACGGAACCATATGTATAAATGTCACAGCAATGCAGAGTTTAAGCCATATTAGGAGCCCGCGGCACAACATCAGCCAACACGTTAAGTGGGCATTATTGAGGACACGCGTCTGACTCTGGCAATACATGGGTGGGGGGGGGGGGGGGTGAGTGGTCTCGGGGTATGGTGTCCGCCTCGAGTGCTGGAGGTCCTGGGTTCAAGCCCCGGTGAACGCCGGGATTATTTCACGTGGATTTCTAGTAACAAAATGTCCCCTGGTCTGTGGGTAGTGAAATCGGACGCTTGTGTGTATTGTTGCGCACGTAAACATCCCGAGGCAGTTGGAAATCGAAAAAGAGTAGCCTAATGGCGCTGCCGGTGCAAAATTTCGAGTTAAAAATATACCCGAAATATTTCAGGATCATCGTCGGTGCTACGGAGTTCGTACACTGAGCTGAGATTCTCCGGACTTAGCTTAAGTTAGGAGTAGAACGAAGCACTTATGGGTTACAACCAGTGTGCCGTGATGTTGATCAGTGGACTAAACTAAACCAAACTAAACTAAACCATTAAAAAAAAAAAGTCGTTAGACCGCCTGGTTCGTGCTACGAAGGGTGTTGGTTCGATTCCGGGCTACGACGTTAACAAATGCAGTTTTCACGGAGACTCCTGGGGGTCGATGCTGGAGCTACGGAGTTACATGCTTTGTACGTGTGCGTGTGTATGTGTGGGGGTGTTTGTGCCTGCGAGTGTGTATGTGTATGCGCGCACGTGTGTGAATATCTTAAAAATGTCTTCTATTTCATGTGCTACACGGACCCGGTCGAAGAGATAAGAGCGCTCGCTCTCACACTTCCAGTGCGATGATGTAAAGGTAGCCGCTGCAACTCTTACACCGGCATTTAGTTGGACTTCAACGCTGACAGCTCGTTTAGAAAGCAATGGCAAACTACTGCACGTATATTTGTCTTCAAAGTCAACCAGGGGCTGATTACCACGTCCTGCGAAGGAAATGCAACATGTTTGTTTATTGTATGTGAGTGATCACACGGGTGTGTGTATTGTATGTGAGTGATCACGCGGGCATGTGTATTATATGTGAGTAATCACGCGGGTATGTGTATTGTATGTGAATGATCACGCAATCATGTTTATTGTATGTGAGTGATCACGCGGTTGCCTTGTCCTTCTTGTACAGACGTCCGACCGCCAGACAACTGGCACCATGGGGTCAACGACTCGGCCTACACCAACAGCATCGCTGCCATCAACCTGGCTTTCGCCAACCAATTAGCTCTGGAGTTTGGGCAGGTAACCATACATTTAGTTATACTAGCGTACAGAGGTCGCGGTGTCGCCGTGGCTAGACACTGGACTACCGGTCAAGGGTGTGAGATCTGTATCCGGGCAGATTCGGATGTTAAAAAAGTTGACATGAGTTCCTACGTCGACCCAGCCTAACATTAGGTACCAAGATTTAGTTTTCCCGTTCACTCGCTTTGAACTCAAGCGTTGTCCATACACGTGCCACTACTTCTAGTGCACTGGACTGATTTGTGGATGTGGATTAGCTTTCCTTATTTCCAGTATTCCTCGCCATCAGGCGAACGAACTCCGACTTCTGAAGTGCTTGTAATTTACGCCCCCAAGCCAAGGACGAGAGAGAAGTCACCATTGTAGTCCAGGTGACCTGTGTAGGGGTTGAACCCGCTAACTCGCCATCAACACACTGGAAGT
This sequence comes from Cepaea nemoralis, assembly GCA_014155875.1. NCBI lineage: Eukaryota > Metazoa > Mollusca > Gastropoda > Stylommatophora > Helicidae > Cepaea > Cepaea nemoralis. Next base: position 6,935 of record JACEFZ010021989.1, on the reverse strand, counting down.
TTAAGAACGAGTGTTCTTATCAGTTCGGCTTGTGTATGCCTTATGGCAGTGGTTCTCAACCGGTGGGGAATATCCCCCCCCCCCCCACAACCCAAGGGGAATTTAAGGATTTCCAGGGGGAATTAAGATTATTTCAAGATCACGTTAATGCAAGAACCGATTACTTGATATTGTTTACCCCTCCATACTTTACAGTTCTGTACTTCTCGTCCTTCTGAAATTCATTTTATAACGTATGTATACCCACAAATCACGTTTTATGTAGACATCTAGACTTGTTCTAGTATGTGTTATTAAATTTAGCTTCCATTTTTAAGTATCCTGTGTAGGAGGGGGGGGGGGGGAGATTTATAAGGAAGAAATTCGAAAGGGAGGAATGACGTTCTGAAAATATGCTGAAGGGGTGCACGGGCCAAAAGGGTTGAGAACCACTGCCTTATGGTGTGTAAACCGATCCTTTACTTTACGTATACTAATGTTTTGGCGGGAAAAATTAAATTCACAGACATTGAAAGTGTTAAAAGTAAAGTAGAGATCAGGGGATATCCAGCCAGAAGAAACACTGACAACAATATTCATACCAGAATATGAATCTGTCTCCACCATATGACGGCAGCGCTCCACTGAAAACAAGGTGTTATTATAAGCACCGCTAATAGTCAACAACCAAAATGTACCAGACATGAAAATATCTGTTCTTAACTAATTTTGGTGTGCTTAAAAAGAAAATGTCATTGAAAAATGCTGATTGGCTCTAGTTTTCAAGATATATGCCACTAATTATTTTAATAATTGGCTTTTCATTCACCAGACCTGGAGTGGAACATTACAGGAATTGTTAGGAAACAACTTGGTGCCAGTGACCATCGGCCAATCTTTCTAACTGTAGAAAATGAGCTTGTAAGTGAAAGCAGCACTCTCTCGAGGTGGAACTACAAGAAAGCAGACTGGGCAATGTACAAGCGTTTCACCGGCATACTGGTTAGAAACCTGAACACAGAGAAGGACATAAATAAAGTGGGTGAAGAGTTTGGGAAATGCATACTACAGGCAGTACGAGAAACAGTACCAAGAGGAGCCCGTAAACAATATAAACCCTACTGGAGTAGTGAACTGGAACAGTTGCATAATGATGTGGATGTATGTAGAAAGCAAGCAGAAGCCAATCTCAGCCAAGAGCACCACAATAAATATCAGCATGTAAAAACCAAATTTAAAAGGGCCCAGTTGCAGGCTAGACGGAAAAGCTGGCAAGAGAAAACAGAGTCACTGAACTTTGAAAGAGACACAAGGAAGTTGTGGAAGCTAATAAAACAGCTTAACGATGAGGGTACAGGGAGAAACTCAAAAATTGCACTACATAAAGACGGAAACATCTTAACAGGACAGCAAGCAGCTGACCATTTTGCGGACTCATTCCCACAAGATAACAATACCAAAATTAGTCCAGAGAAACAACAAGAGATTCGAAAGGAATGGCAACATACTAGACAGAAGGAAATAGTACATGAGGTTATGTAGACACCTATCACAATCAGTGAAGTGGAGATAGCCATATTAAAACTGAAAATGAGAAAGTCACAAGGAGCTGATGGTATCTCCAATGAAATGATCAGGAACCTAGGAACAGAGGCCAAAGCAAAACTGCTACAGATCTTTAATAACACATGGACCTTAGACAGTGTTCCACAAGTCTGGAGAGAAGCAATCATGATACCCCTCCTAAAATCTGGGAAAGACAGTTCCATTGCCTCCAGCTGCAGACCAATTAGCCTCACAAGCTGTCTCTGCAAAACAATGGAACGTGTCATCAATCACAGACTACAGTGGTACATTGAAAGTGAAAACATCCTTGTGCCACAACAGGCTGGCTTTAGACAGTGCTACTCTACGGAAGATCAGACAACCTACCTCTCTCAAGAAGTTGAGGATGCATTCCAAGAGAAGAAGCTGGTACTTGCGGCTTGGATAGATCTGAAGAAAGCCCTTGACAAAGTCTGGAAAGAAGGTCTGATGAAGAAACTGAGAAACAGTAAAGTCAATGGAAGAATGTACAAATGGGTGAAAGCATACTTGCACAACAGAAGAGCCCGAGTGCAGATAGACGGTCTCAAGAGCAAGAAAGTACTATTGCGTCACGGTGTTCCCCAGGGCGGAGTCCTGTCCCCAACACTTTTTCTAATCTTCATCAATGATCTTGTTGCTAATCTACCATATGGAATTAAAGCTGCAATGTACGCTGATGACCTGGTTTTGTGGAGCACAAATGAACATGCATCAGTGGCCACCATATTGCTATAGAGAGCTGTAGATACATTTGTTGCATGGGCGGATAGATGGTGTGTCAGCACCACTCTATTTACCCTTTCTCCGAAACAAAAGGCAGGGATCATTCAGATAAATGGATCACCCCTAAGAGAAGATAAAGAACCAACACACCTTGGTGTAACATTCAATGACAGGCTGCCATGGAGAAAACACATACAAAAAAGCAGTAGCAAAAGCCAGAAGGAAAATAGCCATCCCGAGAAAGCTAAATGGAACCACATGGGGGAGCCAGTGGGAAAATACTTGGCAAACTGTATCAACAGAGCATACGACCACACTTGGAATACGGGTCAACTGCGTGGTGTTCAGCATCAAAAACCACATTACAGGAGGTGGACAAGGTGCAAAATCAAGCTCTTAGAGTCATCACAAGAGGGATGAGATCAACCCCTATAGTAGCAATGGAGACAATGGGGAGGACGCAAGCTCTGAGAGAACGCAGAGATACAAAAACACTAATACAAGCAGAAAAGTTCCTCAGCTTGCTACCCTATGAAGAACCGATTTGAAAACCTAGCTATGGGTAAGTTCAAAAGAAGTAGTTTCATCCACCAGGCCAAACGACTCTGCAGAGAAACCATCGATCTTCCCACAGTTGGTATACCCCTGACAACTATTCCAGAGCGAACCCCGTGGAAAGATTAACACAGACTATCGCTACAAATACAGACAAAAGTGAGAGGAATATTTCACAAGGAAGGACAGAACAGTGTACAGTGCAGAACAGCTACTCTTAGCTTCTTTGATGACGAATACCCACAGAATCTCTGGATACGAGTCTACACAGATGGGTCAGCACAAAATGCTGTTTGAAATGGAGGAGCGGGAGTGTACATAGAATACCCAAATAATACTAGGGACACGGCCAGAGTTCCAACAGGAAAGTACTGCCATAACTATGATGCTGAAAGTGAGGCAATCAAGATAGCCACAGAGAAATTACAAAATACCAGCCATGGTACACAACCTGTGGTGATATTGACAGATGTAAAATCCGAAATAGAGGCGCTCCTGTCTGGGAAATTGCCAGTTCTAAGGACACTACTTTCTGAACTTAGCAGTCAGCATAAGGTCACCATACAATGGATACCATCCCACTGTGGAGTCCCCGGAAACGACAGAGCTGATCGATTGGCTAAGGAAGCAGCAATAGAAGAACAACCTGATGTGCCCATTACATACCACCAAAAGAAAAGAATGATCAAATCAGTCAGAAGGCCACCAAACCCTACTCAAGATGACTACCACGTTATGGACAGACCAGAACAGGTCATTCTTCTGCGCCTCAGAACAGTATTGTCAAAGACTTAGGATGAAGCTCTGAGCTAAGGAGAGCTAAAATAGAGCTTAGTTAGAGGGCAAGTGACGTAATAGGAAAGGAGACCAGACAGAAGAGACACAAACGCTATAAATAGCTATAACGGGACACACTTGTGTCAACAAGGAGGGCAACCAGTGCAGAGGAGCTGGTGTTACCCAAGAAACTGGGAAACCGAGTTCACGAGGTAAGGACCAAGTAACTCTGGTCAACACAGCCCAGTGTCCAGCACGTAAACCAACTAACGCACGCTGAGCTGAATTGCTCGTGGCTGAACATGCACGCTCAGCGAGCTCAGACAGACACCGGGACGGCGTAGGAATCAGACGTGTATCCGCTAGGGATATTTTTGTAGTTGTGAAGGCCCAATTTTTATCCTTATAATAGTCTACTTAGCTTCGGTAGTTATATATTTTATATCATCTCCTCATTCCATCTTACCCGTCACCCACTTTCTAAGTTTTTAATACCGTTGTGGTATTCCGCTCGTGGAGTATTGTATGATCTGCCTCCGAATAAAAATTTTCCTTTTGAAAACAATACGAGTGTCACTTTCGTGTAGTGAAAAAGAAGGGAACCCTTTGTTAGCCTGTCGCAAGTGGGTTGTGCAGGCAGGATACTAATTGGTGTCAGAATTCCCTTTGAATTTCCCGCTCACTACCTTTTAAACAGTAGGCTACTAATTGGGTCAGAATTTCCCTTGAACTACGCTCACTACCATTTAACAGGGGGCTTCTAATTGGGTCAAAAGTTCCTTAAAATCCCCGCTCACTCCATTTAACTGTGGGCTTCCAATTGGTGTCAGAAGTTCCTTGAACTACCGCCACTACCATTTAACTGGGGCTACTAATTGGTGTCAGAATTTCCTTGAACTACCGCTCACTCCCATTTAACAGTGGGCTACAAATTTGGGTGTCAGAAGTTCCTTGAACTACCGCTCACTACCATTTGCAATTAGGATCCAAATTTGTTTTTAAAACAAATCTTTAAACCTTTACCCAAAGATAACACGTTATCATTTCTCGTGGGGCTTGAACCACCGGTAAAGTTGTGCCATTTAATTGAACTTAGCATTTTAAAAAACTAGCAATGTACTATTTGATTGCAAGTTTTGCTTTAATATTGTGAAAGGTCCCAAATTTAAATTTTAAACCATTTTCGGAAATCCTACAAATATTATTGATTTATTATCTATGTAAATTATTTGAATGAAAATGTGTGAAACATAAAATTTATTGTGTACGAATTGAGAAGTTTAAACATCATTTGTTTTATACTATCAGAATGTCAAATCTATCAAATCACGTTAGTATTTTTTGCAAAAATAAATTCTTTTCGCACAAAATAGGAAATAGAGGTTAAGCTAAAGTCATACAGAGCAGTTCAGTCAGAACGATAGAAAGTGAGACAAGACGACATTGACAATCATTGAAGTTCCCTTTAGACTATCATACATTCATATCATCTACATTAATCATTATCAAAATTTTACCCATTTAAAGTTCACCCTTCGTTTTAAACTATAATATGTCAAATAACAAGCTTGTATTGCACAGTACATGCACGTTGCTAAAATTTTGATGTTCTAATAAACAGAAACATCAGGTATAAAAGCAAGGCGATCAGTCGTTTGTACGAAAGACAGCGGCTAAAAAACCCGAGGGCCGTATTTTGCTGCAAGATTAGATGAGTATATTTTTCTCTAATTTTGATATGCACCCATAACGACGCATCCTTTTTGTTCAGCAAATGTTGTAAATAGTTAACACACGAGAACTGTGAAATTGTATTTGGAAAATATATGCTATCAATTTTCAGATAAAATAAAGCCTCATAATGTCATCATTAAATGACTTCATCCAGGCTGGTAAAGAACTAGAATATACTGGAGAAAAACTAGAGAAAGGGCAAACGAAAGATACAGAGAAGAGATAGATAGAAAGGCCTGCTCTAGGGGAGAGAGACCCAAAAAAACATTAGAAAGACAACATTTAAAAAGAGATGAAGGATTTTGGGAAAAAGCCACTAAACAGAAGGAATTAGAAATAAACAGAAGCAGATAGAGATGGACGATGCTACCAAGCAGAAACAGATAGAGGTAGAGTCACAAATGAAGTTAAAGATGAAAGAAATGGAGATTGACTCTAACACCCAGATAGCCTCTACTAATTGAAAAGTAAAGAAGAAAAAAAAAATTCTCCAAATAAAAGGGTGATCAAGCCCTTCAGTCAAGGCATCCAATATCAGCTTGGAGGAGAATGTAGAATTTCAACTTAGAACTCGGAAAATACCATTAAATGATTGGGCAATGATCTCATGAGAAAACCCCAGTGGGAGCCATTAAAGGTCATAGAATCAATACCAAAAGAACTAAAAGTAACTATCAGTACTCCATGATAGGATTATGCAGCATTTTCTACTCGATGCTCCTGGATATCAGATCCGTACTCACAGATAAAACAAAGCCAACAGAAACGTTCTTAGATTATTTTCAAACGTCAGAGTATATTCAAAAATGGCTTAAGGCAGCGAAAGTAGGGAAGAATTTTGATAAATTTCAGGACTTATGGTGATGGGTAAAGTCATTCCCCCGTTCCTACTCCCTTTGCTAAGTTCCTTCAACAAGCAGACATTGAATCTATGAACAACTCGAAAAACGAGGTTTTGCTTATTTTTTCCCCCAACAGGGACGTATTTAAAACATCGATACATATACTGAGTTACTGCCTTTTCAAAAAAAATACCAAGCAGGTCTTACAAGCAAAAAGAGTATCAAAAAAAATAAACCATATCAGAAGCCACCACAGTGTGGATACTGTAAATTGTTCCATCCGCAGTACTCCATGTGTGATAAGAGCCCCCTTATCCTGCTATCTAGAAATGAGTGAAGAAGCAGGGAAAACAAACGAAACTTTATAAACGTGCTGTTTAAAAGCTTTTTTTTTCAAGTTATGGCCATTATAGTTCTAAGTGTTTGGGCAGGCAAGAATGAAGGCAAACAATGCTGTGCTCATCGATAGTCATCTGACGATGAAAGTGTGGTTGATCTGAATTGAAAATGTATTTCCAACAGTGAGGGGGAGTGTGAGTGCAGCTACTGATATATTAGACTTTAATAAGTGTGACACGTGTCACCAGTTTCATACGGACGGCAACTGAAATGTGGGCACTTGGTACCATGTTCCAACGAAGATGCCAATGCAGCTTTAGCCTCCCGAGGCAATTAAAGTTCCACGATGCACTGGTCAAAGAACAACCATGCCAATGTTTACTTTGGGGGTAGGGGGGG
>JACEFZ010021988.1:15000-17880 GCA_014155875.1 Cepaea nemoralis | reverse complement strand
CCCCCGCCTATAAAATTTTGGGCGGAGATAGACAAGTTCTGAGAAACACCAGTACTCCTGGATTCCAGAACAAGGTGAGAGTTCCATGGGGACACAGTAGTAAACTTCCATAGGCCTGTTTGAGACAAACTGCAGTCAGGAGGTTCTGTAAATAATATTGCATCACTTTCCTGCACTTGTTGACTCTGTACAAGCCTCTATTGAAGATTTAGGCTATAGTATGTCCACATTTGTTTGCCTTCATTCACGATCAGTTATTTTGAAAACTGTCTGTTGCATAGTTATGAAATTTTTACAGCCGTCTTATATTTACACCCAACCAAGGAATATGTCTTTGATAGGTCCAAAAACAACTTAAATCATTGAAAGCGGCGACATTCCTTTGATGTTTTGCTTAACAACTAGTGTTTTCTCGCTAAAAAAGTTATGTTTACGGTAATGTGGACCTGCAAATTCAGATGACAAACAAAGGCGTATCCGGATTCGTATAGAAGTGGGTGCAATGATAGAAGTAGCTTACAATCGACAGGGTCGGCTGCATTGCACCGAGTTTTTATTCCATATGGCTCAGTTTCTTTCCGCATCGCGGAAAGCGTCGCACAAAGCACGAACTCCGTAGCTCCAGCGACGACCCTCGGGAGTCTCGAAAAAAAATGCACTCTTGAAATGAATGACGCGGCCCGGAATCGAACATACAACCTTCGGAGCCGAGTCAGACGGCTTGACCACTTCACCACGGAGAATCCTGAGAGGGGTGCAATGTGTAATATTAGTAAATACAGAGAATTTACAGAGGCACGGGGTAAATAATTTGTAAATTAACAGGACAGTAGAAGGACTATATTTCTTACCTTATGTTTCATTTCCTTCTTGTTTCTTCAGCTGATGCTGATGCTGTAATGTTAAGGGCCTGCAATTCGTCTGAATAGTTGGAGCAAAATATCCCAGGCAGGCAGGCAGGCAGGCAGATAGATAGCTAGATAGATAGATAGATAGATAGATAGATAGATAGATAGATAGATAGATACATACATACATACATACATACATACATACATACATACATACATACATACATACATACATACATACATACATACATACATACATAGAAAGATAGATAGATAGACAGACAGACAGACAGACAGACAGACAGACAGACAGACAGACAGACAGACAGACAGACAGATAGAAAGATAGATAGATAGATAGATAGATAGATAGATAGATAGATAGATAGATAGATAGATAGATAGATAGATAGATAGATAGATAGATAGATAGATAGATCGAACCAACGAACGAACGAACAAACAGACTTTATTTTCAAAGGGTAACAAATTGGGCACGCAGGCCCGTCTTACATTCGGCCCTTCCATTCACTCATCTTTCTTTCATCAACAGTGCATAGGAAAAAACATTGTCACATGAATTTTGTAAACATAAACAATGCATATTACTATGTTATGAGACACATCCACCACCCACCCACACATCCCCCATTCACTCCAACTCCCCCACCCATCCACACACATAACCCACACACACATACATTCCCCAACCCATCCACCACATTCCTACACCTACACATCTCCCCACCCACACACACCTCTCACCCACCAAACATCCCATCCACCCACACCCCAAGCACATCCTCCACCTACACACATCTCCCCACCCACTCACATATCCTCTACCCGTCCCACTAGCCACCAACAATCACTCACCCACATATCCTCCTCCACCCACACACCTCCACCCACTCAGCCAAACACACATTCCTCAACCACACACACATCTCCCCGTCAACTCACATATACCGCACCTACCCACACACAAATTCCGCACCCACCCATATAATCTCCCATCTCCCCCAGCCCACTCACAGATCCCGAGCCCACACCTACAAACATCCCCCACCATCTCCTAACCTGCACACACTCACCCACCCACATATCCTCTACCCACCCACACATCCTCTACCCACCCATCCCCCAACCAAACATCCCTTAACCACACACCCTTACTCATATACAATCACCCACCCACACATCCTCTACCCAACCACACATCCTCCATCCACCCATCCCCCAGCCACAAATCCCTTAACCACACACCCCTACCCATATACACACACATCCCCACCCACGCACAATATCCCCACCCATACAAACATCCCTCACACACATCCACACCCACCAACACATCCCCCATTCACAAACTCACACCTCCCATCCACGCACACACACAACCCACACACACATCCCCAACTCATACAGTCATCCCCTCACACATCCCTAGACACACGTACTTATCCCAAAACCACTAACACCCACACATCCCTTACCCACTCATCAACACATACATCTCCTATCTACCCACCCTCACTCACACACGCCAACCACCCATCTAAGCACACATTCCCACCCTCACACACATCCTTCCCAACCCGCAAACCCAACCACGCCTTCATCCACCCACACACACATCATTTATCCACACCCAGCTCCCCTCCCACACAACACCACACCCACACACATCCCAAAGATACATCCCTCACCCACACTCACATCTCGCCACACATCTCCTACCCATACACACATCCCCCAACTACAATCACCCTCACTACCCACACATAAATCCTCCATCCAACCAGACATATCCCCCACTCACACACACATCTCCAAATCCATCACCCACACCATCATGCACCCCTCCCCAACCCGCATACATCCCCCACACATATCTCACCCACACACACACCCCCCCCCCATCCACCCAAACATCCCAAACCCAGACACATCCCTCACCCACACCCCCAAAACCACAACCACCCCCACCTGCACACATCTCCCACCCACCACATATCCCCACACCCAC
>JACEFZ010021988.1:0-12500 GCA_014155875.1 Cepaea nemoralis | reverse complement strand
TAGTCTACTCAGATGGCAGTGGGTGATATAGTTGCAATATTCACCCCATATTGGTGATAGACTCTGTAGAGTTCTTGTAGAGTTGGGGACATCATTACACAATCAACAGCATGGCAAGGTACCTGTATAGATAGAATTCTCACCAGACTCAGACCACGAGAGACTTGGGCGTTATGAGACAGACATCATAAGTCACTCTTCATGCGACAGGCAGCATCAGATTGCATGATGAGACAGATACCGTGAGATAAGTGTCAGGAGGTAGATTTCATGAGACACTCCTGCTGAATTAACATCCTGAGGCAGATGGGAGACAGGCATTCTTTACAACTGCAATAGGTAATCTGTAATATAAGGTGACAGATGGCAAATCTACATTGAATAATCCCATTGGTGTTATTAAGTTATATGGATGTCTCATCTCATCCACACTCACACTGCACTGCCAATCCTCCCCTCTCTCAGACTAGACTCAATTCACAAGTGATATCTTACATCACCAACACATCATTCACTCTATCCCCACTAGGTAACATTAGTATATTTTCCACAGCAGGTGAGGCAATGATCATAATCAGTATTCACATGTGAAACAATACACACATGAAAAACATGTTATTATCCCTGAAACATGTCCTGAGCCACCAGATCTATATTCAACAAACATAGCCACGGTTCAAACATATATTGTCCTTTACTGAACGCAGTTCGAAAACCAATCAATGTTGCAAAAGAACAAATGCCTCATTTAGAGATAAAGGGCATTCAAGGCAAATCCCTAGGAGGGCCTTTGGCAATTCTCATGAATGAAAAATAGCCACCATCTACTCACAGGAATAGTTGCGGAAAAGCGCGTCCTGCAAACATATGAATATAATAAGGCGTCTTTCGTTTCATTGGAGATGGTACTCATAAAACACACATCTCACTCCTTCAAACAGTCTCAGCATTTACAGGGGAAAAGATTACATGTTACATCACACATTCTGACCACAGAGGTGATAAGACGTAGACTCTCAATAGGATTACTACAGTCAATCAAGAGTGTGCGATGATATGCACTCACAGGGAAGTTCTATGAAGCATAATAATGCAGTAGGCTCTGAGAGTGATATACAGACATCAGGCATACCGCAGAATTTCCATAGCATATGAATGGTAGGCAGTCAGGAAGTATCAGTGGTTTTCACACGCCAGCCTTACAAGATTCACATTCAGCAAAAACCTCTCAATGAAGCATTCATTTAATTTTTACATTTCTCATACCAATACCCTGTTATTCTTCTACTTCACTAGGCATAGCCACAACATTTTAAAAATGATTTAAGGCGTACCTGAGACAGAGGAAATTACTTAGGGCGGAAAATAACACCACATTTTGTAAACAAGACCGGTCCTGATGGATTCCAAACTACAACTCTTAGGCTATGGGTCCTGCCTGACCCAGAAAGATAACATTCCTAGCCTAGCCTAGTCTAGCATTAACCAATCAAATAGCTTTCGCCTTTGGCGTACCCTGCCCCTTTCTCGAACATTCTGTCTAAAAATAACTATTCTATCAGGAGGGACTCCGTTGATAATTATTAAGTATTTGAGAAATTTATTATGGACTGTGAATGTGGATGAATGACACTATTATGTGACAGTTATCCATTTGTATCTGAATGACTGCACTTGCTCAAAATAACGTCATTTACTTTAATTGTACCATTAGGCACAATGTTTTGTTGTTGTTCTTTTTTTTTTCATACCAAAATAACTTCTGGTTTCTATTATTTAAGCTGAGGCATATTTTTTTTCGCTTTCTATAACCACTGTTTCTATCATTTCCTGTAGGTCCTTCTGACTTGTTGCTATCAAGACGGTGTCATCAGCATAGCGTAAGGTATTTATATTATATAAATATAATAATATGATCTCATTATATAGTGTTAAACAACGCAACATTTGTTCAAATACTTTTATAAAAAGATATTCGGTGACTGGCCATCAGTAAACCAACGGACTGTTTCCATCTGGTCATTAACTTCTCGTGGTTACCTGAATTGTACTCGCCGCATGATTCGCGAGGGCATGAAAGAGGTCAAGGTCAAAACGACATTTTTGACAATAACTCTTTACAGGTTCATAATAATCCCTTGAAACATTCTGAACAGAAAACTCTCTGACCATATTATTGAATTTCTATTAAAGATTACCTGTCTCTGTGGCCAAGAGCTTGCGACCGCGGTTTGTGAGCCCGTATACCCGGGTTCGAAACACGGCGGTGCTGGGTTTTATTTTTCGAAAAAAGGTATAGGGGCCGGTTGTTCAGAAAGCAATGGCAAACTACTGAACGTAACACTTGCCTAGTACATCAACAGCAGCTGAAAATACAGGTGTTGACTGCAACGTCCCGAAAGGGATACACAACACACACACACACACAAATAAAAGATTGACGCTCTAATAAATTAAATTGAAAATTAAATGCGTGTGTATGGCTCATCTCACTATAGAACAACGACTCATCATCATCGGACGTTTACAGGCTGGACAGTCACAAAGTGTAGTAGATAGATAATTTAATGTGGTTAGAAGCACCATTTGTCGCCTTTGGAGGCGATTTCAAGGAACTGGCTCAGTGGCAGACCGGCCGCGCAGTGGAAGACCCAGAATCACAGCCGCTTCATACGGCTGCATCACCTTAGGAATTGATTTGCATCTGCGTTCTCCACAGTCCAGTCAATGCAAGGAGCTCGTCGAATTTCAGATCAAACAGTCAGGAACTGGCTGCACGACGCTGGTCTTTGCGCTAGAAATCTATACAGAAGTCCTGTTCTTATGGACCTGCATCGCCAGAAGCGACTGCAGTGGACGAATCAGTATCGTCGATGGACCGTTGGGAATGACTAGAGACGGGTTTGGTTTAGTGATGAATTATTTTTCGTGCTCTAGCGACACGATAGACGTAGAAGTGTTTACCGCAGAGTTCGTGAGCGCTATACCCAGAACAGCATTAATGAGGCTCCTCAACATGGTGGTGTAAGTGTACTGATGTGGGATGGAGGAGCGATCAACTTCATGGGAAGAAGTGACCTGGTGCAAATTGAAGGGCGCCTGTAGTCCAACGATACATCGCTGAAATTCTTCATTCTCATGTCCTTCCACTTCTGGCTGCACGAAGGTCGATTTTTCAGCAGGATAACGCATGGCGACATGTGGCACTACGCACCACCAAGTTCCTCGCTGACAACAACGTCTAGACCATTCCGTGGCCAGCTATGTCATGAAACATGAACACTTGTGGGATGAACTCGATAGACAACTCCACCAGCGAGACGTGGTTCCAGCCAATCTCCGACAGTTGCCTCTTGACACTGCGGGAAGAGTGGGCAGCCATCCCACAACAACAGATCGGATTCATGTCAAGGAGATATCGTTCTTTGATAAAGGCCGTATAAGAACATACGCCTTACTAAACGGAGATCTCAATCTCAAAGACTAATAGCCCAAACCAAATATAATGACATCATTTCATTGTTAAATTCGGAAAGTGTCGTCATGTCAGGATTGAATCATTAATTCCGTAAAATGAAATGTTGATACAAGTCTGCAGTTGAAACTGCAATAATATTGCGTTTCTTTGTTTATTTTTGTTTGCTTGTTTGTTTCTTTTTGGTTTTGGTTTTGAACAGTCCATTGTACAATGAGAACAAATCTTCTTTATATGACGGAGGACGAGGGGAAACCTTTGCTGTATTGCCCCATGATACCCATGCTTTAAAACAAAAGTTGATAAGGATAACGACGTTTATGGCGATTCCAGTGGCATATTTTTTTCTCGGTAGGGAGCATGTGCTACAGGTTGTGCACGATCGTCATTATGCGACTATATGAAAATGTTAAAAATAGATTAAATGTTGGCGCATGGAATGTCAGAACACTTAGCCAGAATGAAAAGTGATAACACATCAGGACAGAAATAGAAAGAATTAAAATGAGTACACCACTGGGGACAATCTAAGTGTATTAACAATGAGTACACTACTGGGGACAATCAGCATTTCTATACTGTGATATTTACAATGAGAATACCACTAGGGGCCGGTCTCCCTGGCATATAACGACTTTCTCCGTAATCTCCTATTTCCACGTGAGGAACACAGCTGCGCGAGATTTAACAGCGGATCGCATCGCGTTTCTTACTTACCGGTTATGTGAGCCGGTCTCTCAGAAAGCAATGGCAAGCTACTGAGCGTAATCTTGCCAAGAACATCAAGAGCAACTGAAAACTGCTGGTATTGACTGCAACGTCCTGTAAAGGATATGCAACTTATAAAACAAAAATACCACTAGGGGCAATCATCATTTCTATACTCTGATATTTACAATGAGTATACCACTGGGGACAATAAATATTTCTATACTCTGATGTTTACTATTAGAGACAGAACACAGGATAATGTTCCTTAAGTGTCATAACGCCAATTCTGGTCAATCAGTCAATCAAATAATCACACAATAAATAAAAGAACTGCTCAAACAATTAATCAGTCAACATTATAGTCAAGTTAACAATAATATTGCCACCTTTACACACAGGCACACACACCCCAACACACACATACACACACACACCCCAACACACACACACATACACACACACACAAACACCCCAACACACACACATATATATCCAGTATACTAATACAGAGCAGGTGCTAGCACACTTTCCTACAAGGCCGGTAATCATGTATTCAAATTCCCATTTTATTTATAATATTAACCTTAGCTCGCAGGTTAATTCAGTCTAAAATTAGTGCCAGGAAATGTTGGAAGTGAAGCCTTCACATGATGTATTAATCGGAATATATAAATATTGGGTTAAGAACATATTCCCAATAAGTCACAACGGTTTAATAAAACATTAATATTCGAAGCAGGTTTCCTCTCAGGGTATGTAATGTGATATGTTGATCGCATTTTGCAGGCGTGAATTTAGGGATAGATGACCAATTTATTCAACACTTAGCAGGTGACGACACAACGTTCGATCGTGCCCTTGACATTATCAGTTCTCTATCAACGTCACGCCGGCTTCCTGGTCTAGAATTTAGCGACTTTTCTCCGTAATCTCGTATACTCTCGTAAGTAACGTGACGTCGGTGAGAATCAGCAGTGATTCGAATCGCGTCGGTAACTTACGGGCCGCTCAGAAAGCAATGGAAAACTACTGAGCGTAATCTTGCCATGAAATCAACAATCAGCTGAAAGGTGCTATGTCCTGTAAATGATATTCAACAACCCTCCCCCTCCCCCCCCCCCCCCACCCCCCCACCCCCAAAAAAAGTCAACGTCACTAACGCAGAGGTAAAGAATACACAAAAATAACTAATTTGCTCATGGTATTTATAACACTATTAAATCTTCACAAATTATAAAATCTATATGTCTAAATGTTTAGCTTGTGTGAATAAGATATGTACTCCATAGTACTCAAGTAATAAAATGTCTTCTCATCAATGGCAGGTCACATTTCAGATCGCTCTATCCAAACCCTTGAAGCTAGCGTAACTGTACCTTCGCAAATGGAATCCAAGGTTGCCGTTGTCACAGGTGCAAGCTCCGGAATTGGGGAAGCCATAAGCATCAAGTTTGCCTCTCTGGGTGCGAGGATCACGCTTTGTGGACGTGATGCCAAAAGACTGAGCTCTGTGCTTGACAAGGTCGTGGACATCAGTCATGGAGACCGGAACAGATTCCTGACTGTCCAAGGAGACATAAACGATGGGGCAGTTCGTAGACAGATCATTGAACAGACTATTGAGAAGTTTGGACAATTGGACATCCTGGTGTTAAACGCTGCCGTTACAAGCTCCAGACAATCTGTGTTAAAAGCAACAGAAGAAACTTATGACGCTATATTGGACACTAATTTAAAGTCTGCGTTTTTCCTGACACAACAAGCTGTACCACATCTGGAGAAGAGCAAAGGCAATATTATCTTCATTTCTTCTATTGTCACATACTTAGTAGATCCGAACACAACAATCTATTCAATCTCGAAGGTGGCTCTTGATGAGCTAGCAAAACACTTCGCAGTTGTGTTGGGGCCAAAAGGAATCAGAGTGAATTCAGTAAACCCTGGGTTTATACCAACCAGGATCATGAGATATCTGCGAGATGAAATGGATCCCGTCAACAAAGCAGTTGGAAGAAAAGAGTTTAATACACAAGTGCTGAAGAGACGACCTATTAATCTCGAAGATGTGGTTGAAGCTGTGCTGTTTTTCGTGTCGGATGCAGCAGGCCTTATTACTGGCGAGAGACTCTACATCGATGGTGGACGGCGGTTCCTGTGGTGTTGAGAAATGGTCAGTTCTCAAACCCCAGCTGTAAATTAATAGTTAGTCGCATATCCTTCATCCAAATCACACTTCCAGAAAATTCAACACCTTAGAGATGAGATGCTTGAGGAGAGCTGCCCATCTTCACTATCCGAGACCGAATAAGAAATGATGTTATCAGACAGACAGTGGGATCAACATCTTGTGCCACACATATTGAATGGCAGAAGAACACATACTTTTACCAACTTGTTATAATGCAACACCCTCTACTACCATCACTCGCCCTACATCAATAAACATCTGCTACGAGAGTAAGAGGATGCCCCAAAAGAAAATGGATTGACGACATCAATGACACCGTACATTGATACGGAATTACATTATCCAGTGCCACCGATCGTGAGCTGGAGCGCCAATTATTTCTCTCTACATCGCTTGATTTCAATTCAATCTATCCACAACCTAGAAGTTATCGTAACTGTACCTTCACAAATGGAATCCAATGTTGCCGTTGAAAATAATATACGCTATGCAGATGACACAGTATTGATAGAGGATAATGCAACAGATCTACAACAATTGTTGGACATTGTGGTAACAGAGAGTGCAAAGAGAGGACTCTCCTTGATTATCAAGAAAACAGTAACAATGGTGATATCAATGAAACAGGTGACACCCAAATGTGAAATAGAGATAGAAGGGAAAATTCTTCACAAAGTGTATAGTTTTAGGTATCTGGGGACATTTATAACATCAGATGGAAGATACACAACAGAGATCAAGATCAGAATAGGGCAAACAAAGGCTGCATTTCAAAACGTGAAGAATATCTTATGCAATAAGTCGCTATCATTGAATGTAAGAAAAAGAGTACTAAAGAGCTATATAGAAACTGTTTTGCTGTATAGCTGTGAATCTTGGAATATAAATGAACAAATTAGGAAGAGATTGGAAACAACAGAGATGTGGTTCCTTAGACGTATGTTGCGAATTCCTTTGACTGCCAAAGTAACCAACGACGAATGCCTCAAAGTGGCTGTCGAAACTTGAACATTATATACAACAATAAGAAAGAGACAAACAGCTTTTTTTGGTCATCTGGTGAGAAGAGAGGCGCTGAAGAACATCCTGACAACTGGACAGATCGAGGGGAAGAGAGGCAGAGGCAGACCACGAGAAATGATGCTGGATGGATTGCGACGGTGGCATGGAGGAATATCAACGGCAGAGTTGATCCACAAAACCAAAGACCGAGATCTGTGGAGAGTCATGAACGCCTATGCCAGTCGGCACAACACTTGATGATAATGACATCACTTGGCGGCAAAAGTGGAAGATGATAATGATGAATTGCAAACCTTTTGTATGACGTCACAGTCAAACGTAGCATTTTTACGTTCAGTAGCTTGCCATTGTTTTCTGAACAACCGGCAGTCTCATCATTGTACGGAAATT
This sequence comes from Cepaea nemoralis, assembly GCA_014155875.1. Lineage (NCBI taxonomy): Eukaryota > Metazoa > Mollusca > Gastropoda > Stylommatophora > Helicidae > Cepaea > Cepaea nemoralis. The sequence goes on along the minus strand of JACEFZ010021988.1, from coordinate 4,713 downwards.
AGTGCAAAGCGGCCTGATTCCAAATCACCTTGCGTTGGTTTTCATACAATTGCATGAGTGTAATATACACGCCAAGCTTAACACTATATACGTATTACACTTGTACTAATGGGACAGCATATTATATTTTTTTAATAATATTGAATGGGGGTTGTGTTATTTATTGCTTGTTTCAAACTAAGTATACTTGTAGGCTGGCGTGGTCGAGACATTCAACACGCTCACAGTTAAAATTTATCTAAAGGACGCGGGCTGGCGGATTCATTGGACTAATCGGTCAGTGCAACATAAATATGGACTTCTCTTCTTTGTCTTGGAGACGTAAATGAAAAGTAGCTTTGAGTATGAGAAGGCTTCCTTTGATGGCGGGAGAGGGGGAGAGGGGGGAGGGGAACACTGCTAATATGGAAAGCGATCACTCATGCACAGGTTAGTCCAGTGCACTCACAGTAGTACCAACTACCATTAGTAATAGGACGTGTGTGGACTATAGCTTAAGTTCAAAGCGAGCGAACATTAAACAATTCTTTAAACAAAATAAAACCTATGTATTCCAAACAAGGGTTAAAAGTCATCGGACTATAATATAATAGAAGAAAAAGCAGCGGCTGCAGCAGGATATAACGAAATGAATTGGAAACAAATAGATATATTAAGCTCCTGCGAGAAGAAACGTACTAAACACCAACATGTTGCACATACCTTACAAGGAGATCCATCGTATACCGGAATACAGGTGAAAATCCACAATCAGAAGTAATCAATAAATATATAAAATGAATAATAAAATAAAATACACACAAAAGCGTACAATACGACACACAGGACGGCCGACGTTTCGATTCTCAGAATCTTTGTCAAGGACAGGACAACACAGATAGATAAACAACGAAAAAAAAAAAAAGCATAAAACACCACTACACTGTTTCCATGTGGGAGCAGAAAAAGGTAAGGTATGTGCAACGTGTTTGTGTTTAGTGTGTTTCTTCTCACGGGAGCTTAATATACCTATTTGTTTCCAATTCACATCGGACTATAAGATGAGAGACGCATATTAATGATGTCAAAGAAACTGATTAAATATTTACAATCACATACACTAACAGAGAAAGCTAGTGATAGAACGCCATATTCTTTCAGTGTTAAGGAACTTAGTAAATACATTTAAATAATGTCATCAAAACTACACCATCAGAACAGATCGTACAGATACATGATCACAGCTCATACCAGGCGACTCTATCCAGAACGGAGTAAGCAAGAGTTGTAACGTGCGTAGACAAATGTGTGTAGAATTACCTTATTCGGATTATATTATATATTTACTCTGTGTTATTTAATTATATATATATATATATATATATATATATATATATATATATATATATATATATATATATATATATATATATATATATATATATATATATATATATATATATCGGGCGTTCATTTGAAATCCGTTCGTGCGCACCGCGCGTAATGGCGTATGTTGAACATGATCATATCATAGTCATGTGATAAATACTGACCAACGAATAAGAGAGCACGTGCTTATCATCCCATGATGCATAGGTTCTGTTTCTGACCGTTGAGAAAATGGCCGGGTGATCCAAACTCCGTCCAAAGAAGCTCAAAGAGCGGTGATTCAGTTTCTTTCATTTGAAGGATGTCGACCAGTGGACATTCATCGAAGAATGCAGGCATCGTACGGCAACAAATGTGTGTCGAAGACAACAGCGACAGACTGGGCACGAATTTTCGGAAAGGACGTCAGTTCACGACATATCTTCGACGGCCGGGCAAGCGCATATTGTTGCAACAGAAAAAACCATCACCGAAATTGATGTAGCAGTACAGACTGCCACATGACGTTTAGACAGAATGACGTCATCAGAATAGGCGGGAGAAAAGGAGAACGTCAGTAGATAGCAACGGGAGACGCTGTGATTGTGCTTTTCGAACAAGGACGTGTTTTCCAAAGGATCTGTGTGAGGTGACCTCTGGACGCGATGATATGAGCGTGAGGTAGCTCTGAGTCAGGAGAGGGATCTGTTGATGATGACACTGCAGTGAAGTAACCGGGCGGAAAAACCTAGAGTGGAATTACAGCTTAAATGGAATCAGTGGATCAGGGCGTCAAGCAGAGCGCAGTAGACTGGACACTCATCGGTGGATTAGTAAAGTAGGTGCCGACCCCGTCTATAGGGGTCAACCTACAGGTCTGCGTGAGTTTAATGTTCACATGTCTGCTACGGAATAAACTTCTGGAAGCGCTTTGATATCTTGACTTTTGCCGTTGACTGTCATTGTATTCAAGGTAAGGACGCAAGTTTAATTCCTCGTCCTTCGTTGCTGTTTTGCATTATTACGAGTTGATACCTCGACGGTTGCCGGTGTAGGCACTTCGAGGCACAGACGAACCATTGTCAAAGCATACTTTGGCTAGCGAAAGAATTTGATGTGTCAATTAGGACAATTTAAAAGGTCGTTCGTAAGAAACTGCAATATCGGAAGGTGTGTTCACAGTGGGTAACAGGGATGTTGACCAACCACCAAAAAGAAGAACACATGGGATGGTGTTTGAACCATTTGCTGCGTTACAGAGTGGAGGGTGATGAATTTCTCTTTCGCATAGTGGCAGGCGATGAATCATGGAGTCACCACGTTGTACCGAGCATCAAAAGAGAGAGCATGCAATGGAAGCATGCTGGATCACCAAAAGCCAAAAAATTCAAGTTACAGGTTTCCGCTGGTATGATTATGCTGAGCGCATTTTTGTTTTTACCATGAAGGGCTATTGTTGGCCGACATGAAAGAACCTGGTGCCAACACCAACTCTACTAACTACTTGCAAACACTAGACAAGCTGCAAAAAGACATCAAGAATAAACGACCCGGCATGCTTTCTCGCGGTGTGCTTTTGTTGCACGATAATGCTCGTCCGCATGTCGCAAAGATTGTGCAGGAAGCATTAGCAAGGAAGAAGTGGGAAATACTGCAACATCCAGCCTATAGTCCTGATCTTTCACCATGTGATTTTCATTTGTTCGGAACTCAAAGAAAAGCTCTCTAGTGGCGACGATTTCACACAGGTGCAGACGTAATGACCGCGGTAAACACTTGGTTCAGTGAGAAATCACAATCCTTTTTTGCGGACTGCATTAGCCGCCTACCTAAGCAATGAGATGCTTGCCTGAATGCCTATGGCGACTTTTTCACCAACCCATGGTGCATAATTCATTCAAAACGAATGCTTTGTTTAATTCTACCACACCTGTTAACGTTTCTTTCATGCTTTTGTAATAAAGCCATAGGAACGGGTTTCAAATGAACGTCCCTAATATATATATATATATATATATATATATATATATAATATATATATATATATATATATATATATATATATATATATATATATTAGAATTAAAATGGATGTAATAATTTGTTGTAATAATTGGTAGTAGTAATGGTGGGAAAAGAATTAGTGGCAGTAGTGGTAGTAGTAGTAGTAGTAGTAGTAGTAGTAGTATACACATATATACATATATATGTAACAGTGATACTGTTTCCTTCTTGTGGACTGAACGCGTTTTGCATTATATACGCGTGTATGATTTAAACAAAGCGGCTGGAACATAAATGTGGTTATGGTTTATTATTTTTTTAAGTTGCATGTCCATCACTGGACGTAGCAGTCAACCCCAGCATTTTCGCTGTTCGTTATTCCTGGGCAAATTTTACGTTCAGTAGTTTGCCATTGCTTTCTGAACGACCGGCTCCTATACCTTTTTCGAAAAAAACCAACACCTCTGTGTTTCGAACCCGGGTATACGGGCTCACAAACCGCGTTCGCAAGCCCTTAGCCACAGAGACCATATAATATTCAGTCACATTAATGATTCTTAGCGTATGCTTTGTTATTTCATAATGTATGCATAATATATTATATTTTTAGCCAGTATTGAAATTCTTAATATGTTAAGCATCTTCGTGCCTATTAGTAAATTTCGGTTTATTTATGATGTGAATGAATAAGTAGATATTAACATGCATGTATAAGACAGTGGTTGCAAAATGGTGATGGTTCTCTTGAATAAATTACTTATTGAAATACCTGCAGTGTTGTCGAGAATTGATTCAACTATTGCTTGACTTATTGATTATCTAAAAGAGTTATTAGTTGATTAAAAAGTAATTGATTGATTGATTGATTGATTGATTGATTGATTGATGTAACGAATGTTGTATTTGCTTGATTGAAAGATGGTTTGCTTACTTAATTGAACGACTGATGAATTGATTGTTTGATTGATTGAGGGCTAGCTTGCTTGACTGACTGATTGTTTAAACGACTGATGATTTCATTGATTGAGTAAACGAAATTATGAATGTTTAAGGGATTGTGTGACTTATTGATTGATTGATATTCAAAGATTTTCTTCATATAGCCTTTACTTGTCGCTAGGGTATTTCAACTACAATAGGCAGGAAACCCTACTAAAGATTTAGCGGACAGTCTCCTTAAATTATGTCTCGTTGCAAGAATGATGCCTACTGGAAAGATCTCTATAGATGAGACTGGGATTCACTTGGGAGACAAAAGACATAAGGTGAAGAACACTCGTGTATGTAGAAAGACCTAACACAAATGTCAAGTTTATCTGGCAAGTTTCTTTTGTTAGTAATGTTAACCCCCTTTATTTTTGG
>JACEFZ010021987.1:187500-203893 GCA_014155875.1 Cepaea nemoralis | reverse complement strand
CCACTTACAGTTGTTCTTCGCGGTGCGCATCTTGGTATGTCTGCGGATGATACCCTCTAAATCGGCGGCTCGGTCGCCTGTAGGCGACCGGTGTGTGCGCTCCGGGACGGTTCACCGCTTGGTGTGCGCCCCGGGGCCTAGGGGGGCGGGGCCCCGGGGGGTTGGATCCCTAGGGGGCTGTTGTTTTGGCGATCCTGTGGTGCCCTGGGTGTTTTGGCCCCAAACCGCTAATTGCCATCTACTTGTCGTAACACGATTTAGGTCGTCAGCTGAGTACGCTATGTGTACAGACATGTGAAGTGATGTTATAAAAATATTTAAGTTAAATTATATCATAAATTTATTTTATTATTGTTATAAATCATAATTTTCGATGTTCATTTTGTGCCATTTGTATCATCTCTACACCATTTTGTTTCTTATTTTTACATCGTTAGGTTTAAGAAAAACACTGCATTAACTGTACATGTACAACTGGTTTAATATTTGCAAAACATTAAAAATGCAGCTGCGGAAAATACTATAGGAAACATTATTATTACATGGTCTACCATCTCTAGTTCGGCGTCGTCAATAAAGATTGATGGTACCCCATGTGCACCCTGTGACATAATCTGTGTCTTCTTTTTGCTAATTGTTAAACTAAATTCTGAACAAGCATTGGAGAATGCAGATAGTAGACATTGTTATTCTTCCTCAGAGTGGGTCGTAACTGCAGCATCATCTGCAAACATCAGGTTATCCATCTAAGTCTACGAAGACTGAGCGTGGAATAAACCGTCACAAAACCTGATCTTTGCAGACAACGGCGTTCGACTGATAATTGAGGCAGAAATAAATCTTTAAATATTGAGCACTACCCACTACTGGCAATGCTGATCGCACTCTGGTATGAATCTAAGGCCTATCCACGTCAATGTGGAAGCACTAGACTCGAGTTAATAATACGGCTAGTGATTGTGGTCGTAAAGTCGAATGGTCGTAAGTTGCATAGGTCGTAAGTCGACGACTAGCTGTATATTGCATTGTTTGTACCCTTTCCTTCTATTAAAACCATACTGTTCTTCACTAATTTCCTTTTTTATTTTCTTTCTTGTTCGTCTCATTATACTTCTGAGTAGACGCTTAGTGACATGGTTTATGAGATTAATTGTACGAAAATCTTCACATTCAATTGCTCCTGGTCTCTTTGGTATTGCTAAAAATACAGATTTTAGCATATCGCTCGGTAAATATCCACTGTCGTAAATATCATTCAGTATTTTGGTTAATATATCTACCCCAAATTCTCCCAATACTTCTAATTCTTCTACTGTGATTTCATCTGGCCCAGCTGTTTTTCCTTTCTTCAAATGCTTCATAGCATCAGCGATTTCTTTTATAATAGGTGGGCCTTCTAAGCTACTTTCTTCCGTTAATTCTTCCCTTTCTCCATGATATAATTCTCTTATATACTCATTCCACCTCTTCATTATAGCACCTTCATCCAATAATATCTTTCCTGTTTTTGATTTCAAACACCCTGTATTTATTCTTATTTTTCTTCCTGTGAGCTCACTGATTTGTCTGTGCATACTTTTTTAATCTTTAATGGAATTTAATTCAATTTGTTTTGTTTTGTTTGTTTTTTTTTTTTGTTTTTTTGTTTTTTTTTTTTTTGCATTGCTCGTTTAACAAACTTTCTTTTGCCTTCACACATTTATTTCTTTATTTATCTTAGCATACTCTTGTTTGTCATTTTTATTCTGTTTCCTTTTGTCCATCAGCATTAAGATATCTTGATTCATCCATTTTTTCTTAGTTTTTTGGCTTCTCTCCGGTAATATTTCTTTGCTAGTTTGATGAATGGAGACACTTAACATTTCCCATTGCTCATTTATACTCTGTATTTCAGCTGTTGCATTGTACCTATTTTTCACAGTCACTCTGTATTGCTCTTGAATTTCTTTATCTACTTTCAGAACCTCTTTATTAAGTCTCAAGTTCTTAACCATGTTTTCCCTCTCTTTAATCTTACTGGGCAGCATAAGGACTTCGAAATCACTTGGTCTTTCCTTGCCAAGGCAACCACTGAGACAATCCAACAGATACTTCTGGAGGAGTCCCAGAAAACAGGAAAGAGGAGAACAGCAGACATGTGCTTGACAGATAATATTCACCTATGACACAATTATAAAAACCATGCGGAAGGGCGGGTGGGGGGGGGGGGGTAGGTGGGGGGGGGGGGGATGCTCCAAAGACTAAGTCACTAGTGAATGCTAAAAAAACAAACACACATGATTTTCAAAGGGTTAAAATAACGAGCCCAAGTGCACGTTTTATATTCTGCCTTTTCTTTCACACATTTGTTTGGTATTTAGCAGTATATATGTTAAATTTAAGTGGAGCAAACCCAAGATGGAATACATGTAATAAATTGTCTGATCATAAAAAAGGGTCAGGTTAGGAAGCAATTGGGAAGCGATTTTCCCGTTTATTAAAAGTGCATGGAATATGGCGGTGTTGATGAGACAGGGTCAGATTTCATAGCGACAAAGTAAACTCTTCATTTTGCCCAGGGGATATTCTGGGCAGACAGTAGTCTGACAGACGACTGGAGGATATCGAACTGTGCACTCCACGAGAGTGCAAGAGAGTAACATCAATTATTCATGAAGATGGTAAACAATCAACACCCAAGTACAATCAACACTCAAGTCTTGTATGTATCCATTGCAGAGCTCATCGGCAAATTGAGACTAACTGCTTACCTTGCATTCCGGGAGGCTCGACTCATCGTCATCATAATATTCCGGGAGCTTTCCTGAACGTCGCTCTCAACACGTCCCTGTCAGTTGTCTCCCCAACCGTTGCCAGGGCTTCCGCATCATGCACCGCCTTGCCCACTGCCTCTGCAATGTATTGTGCTCAGTATAAGCTAGGCTTCGATCAAATCGTATCCCCAGGTAATTCATCGCCTGCGTTCTTTCCATCGTCTCTGAACCCAGATCTACAGTTGGCGTTGGGGTGTTGACAATATCCAAGACAATGCATCACAAGATAATTCTTTATACTGCGTAAACATCAACGTAAATATATTTCTTGCACTGTCAATCTTCTTCATTCTATTCATCTTTTCTTCTTCTCCTTCTAAGTCTACTACCAATACTACTACTACTACTTTTTTTTTAATTCGCATATCCTTTACAGGACATCGCTGTCAACAGCAGCATGTTTCAGCTGTCTGTTGATTTCTTGGCAAGATTACGCTCAGTAGTTTGCCATTGCTTTCTGAGCGGCCGGCTCAGTGTCCCGCAAGTCACCAGCGGGGGACAAACCGCTCCCAGTTCGCTCCCGCTACGAGACTCTGCGTGACAAACTGGATTACGGAGAAAGTGTTGTAACCCCTTAGCCAGAGAGACTGGCTACTACTACTACTACTACTACTACTACTACTACTACTACTACTACTACTACCTACTACTACAAATATTACTACAATTACTGCTGCTGCTACAACCACTATTGCTTCTTCTACTACAACCACCATTGCTAATACTACTATCACTACTACTATAACTACTATTGATATTGCTGCTGTTACTGTTAATGTACAACAACACCAACAACAACAACAACTACTACTACTACTACTACTACTACTACTACTACTACTACTACTACTACTACTACTACTACTACTACTACTACTACTACTACTACTACTACTACTACTACTACTACTACTACTACTACTACACACAACAGCAACAGAAACAACATCATTCAATGTGCATAATTAAACTGCCAGGACAACTGAAAATATGAAAATCAGGTGCGCGTCCGAGAGTGTGAGGAGGGAATGTAACGATATACTTATTTATTGCGAAAAGTATAAATATAACTGTAGTTACAGTCGACGACTGCAGTGTAACAATTGATCCAGGCAATCATCGATCTGTGAATCCATGTTTTTGATCAGTGCATTCTATCTGTGGAACTATGTTATTGTTCATTACTGTATATCTGTGATTCTATTTTTATTACGTTATGTCTGTGGAACTATGTTTTTGTTCAGTACAGTTATATTTATGGAGACATGTTATTGTTCTGTACGTTATATCTGTGGAGACATGTTATTGTTTAGTACGTTATATTTGAAGAGACATATTATTGTTCAGTACGTTATATTTTTATATTTGAAGAGACATGTTATTGTTCAGTACGTTATATTTGAAGAGACGTGTTATTGTTCAATACGTTGTATTTGAGGAGACACATATGTTTACAAACCAATCGGCACTACATACGTGATGTGGCCAATATTTACCTTTACTTTTCAATAATTACCTTTTCTTTTCAATATTTACTTTTACTTCCCATAAAATTTCGCTGTACTGATTATAGGCTGGGTCGGCCTTGAAGCCCAGATAATTTTTTTAAATGGCCGCCCAAATGTGAATTCAAGCACATGCCCACCGAGTCCGGATATACGCGTTCTATCCGCTGCGCTTCAACGACTCCAATATGTGCGTAAAGCAGCGCAAACACAGCTCCTCATTTTGCAGCAATTTTCCACTTGAATTGCTGTCTGTAAAATACAAGGCTTTTGAAATGAAACAACCAATTACATAGTTCTAATATACGATTGAGAATCGCTGGTGTGTGACAATCAATCTAATTACGCCAATATTTTTTGGATATTGAATTTTTGTGGTGGCTTTCAGCAAGCACGGGAATTCCAGTATCACACCCAGTCCCGCTTTCTTATTTAATTATTTCCTTTGTCGCACGGACAGTGTAATTCTGGGGTCGTAGGGCCTGGCCATTTGGGCGTAATGAGTACCCATGCACGATTTATACCATTCACGGATGCATGTTATTGAAAGTATTAGCAAAGGGAAAAACTGTTGGATATTTGTCTTGAACAGCAGAGTGAGATGAAGATATATATTACTGGCTCATCATTGTTAAGAAAGTCCCTTGCAGAACATGGCTCTCAGCACATACTACGAAGAGAGGCCAGACGGACACATAATCAGGCTGCATCTGGTACCATTAGTTGTGGGACCCTTCGCAGGCTGTTGGTGATGAGGACGGAGCAAGAATGAGAATGTCCCGAATGTTGTGATGTCACTCAACGCAACTCAACTCCGCGCTCTTCTCATAACCTGCGGAAGAGATTCTTGATTCTTCGCGAGCTCCCTTGACTTATGAAATATCTTGTCCTGCGTGTGGTGAATGTTCTGTGCCCGCCTTTAACCGCTGTCTCTTCTTCCGGGAATCATGCCTTCCACTGATGTATAACACAGTGACACTTAATATGGCCAAAATGATATAATCGGAGTCAAGTTACTTATAATATGGATCAAGACAAGATCAGTCTTATGTGGAATTGGCACATTTTGTCTGATTCCGAGACGATGCTTACATTGAGTGATGCTCTCTCTCTCTCTCTCTCGGGTATAGCTTATTGTTGAAGTCATGGACACACGGTCAATAGTTGCTGAAACTGTAGGTGATGAGGTCCTGTATAGTTGTGACATTTCTAAGGAAAGTCAAGTTTTGTGGATCTAATGTCACTGTATTTACGCAGGCATTAATATTATGTCCAAATGAAACTATATCGAAGATTGTCGATGTTTAAGTTAGATTTATGAAATATATAATTGTTTAAGATATTGATAAAAAAATATTTCATTTTCCGAGATATCATGCAGTTTAAACGATTGTTTTGGAAACTTTATAGAAAAACGGTTCCATTTCCGTTAGATGCATAGAAGGCAAAGGCACTGAATGGCAATGTATACAACTGGCATGCCAGTATTGTAGATGCCCAGTAACATCTTGGATTAGAAATTGAGTTAGAAAGGCAAGGAGTCTGTGAAGGTTGTAGAATGTATCCGTTGTTTCTAACCTGATGAGGACACAGCTGATCACACGCAGCATAGACAAATACGAGGCGTTACCTCAAGTGTCACCAGCGCTGAGTCTTGTGCATTCCCTGACATAGCCAGTCGACGGTTCGAAATCAGCTGCAAGCATTTTGGAAGCAGACCACTTTGTGCTGTTTTCGATGGTATGAGATGTTGGTTGTATAGAAAACAATAAAAAATTACTGAACTAAATTGTCTAGTAAATCAGAAATAGTCCATAAATGCTGGGGTTAACTGCAGCGTATTGTAAAAGACATGCAGCTATCTAAAGTGTGCCGGGGACTAACGGGTCATGCTCATAAACGTTTCAGAAGATGCCAGGAAGAGGGCACACGGTTGCAGTGAAGATTGTATGTGTGGTCATTGTTGGGTTGTATCAGTATAACTAACAAACACTGTTTGTATAGATGTGAACTCGTGTCACGACCGGGTAGCATCTTCACCTGAATAGTCACATCTCTATTCAGATTAAAGTAAAAACCCAGGCAATACACAGAAATATCATTGTTGAGTAATCTTTGAGGCATTGAAACAATTTCATAGGTATTAATGGCACTCTTGGAAGTATAGAAAAGAAAAAGATATTAGAAGGTAAAATTAGACAATATATCAATTGACAGCGATAATGACCAGCCATGGATTCATACCTCTCTCTACAAATGACAACAACGCTTCCCTTAAGGAATACGTGTACTTCTACGAATGGCCAATTGCACGCCCAGAAACAGGTGTCTTCATCAGCCAAGTCTGTTATCCATTAGACCAAACAACTATGAAACATGGACAGAAGTACACCGGAACTACCAAAACTTGGAGCGTACACCGGGAGTATCAGAACCTGGAGCGTACACCGCAAGTATCAGAACCTGGAGTGTACATCGGGAGTACCAGAACCTGGAGTGTACACCGGGAGTACCAGAACCTGGTGCGTACACCGGGGTTATGAGAAGCTGGAGCATATGCCGTGGGTATGAGAACCTGGAGCGTACACAGAGAGTATGAGAACCTGCAGCGTACACCGGTGGTATGAAAACTTGGAACTTATGCTGGGAGTACCAGAACCTGTAGCGTACACCAGGGGTACCAGAACCTAGAGCATACACCGTGAGTACCAGAATCTAGAGTGTACACCGGGGGTATGAGAAGCTGGAGCGTACACTGTGGGCACCAGAACTTAGAGCGTACACCGGGGGTACCAGAATCTAGAGCGTACACCGAGGGTATGATAACCTGGAGCGTACACCGGGGGTATGAGAACCTAGAACGTACACCTGGGGTATGAGAACCTGCAGCGTACACCGGGAGTACCAGAACCTAGAGCGTAGACCAGGAGTATGAGAACCCAGAGCGTTCACAGGGGGCATGAGAACCTAGAGCGTACACAGTGAGTACCAGAGCCTAGAGCGTACACCGGGAGTATGAGAACTTGGAGCGTACACCACGAGTACCAGAACCTAGAGCGTACACCAAGAGTATGAGAACCTGGGGGTAAGACAATCGTAAGAAAAGTAATCTCAGGGTTAGATCCTTGCAGTAAATATTGTTATTAACATCATCATCATGCACCATACCGATAAGCATTGGTGGTCATGGTTCGTAATTTCACGCGAGCACAAGTCTCTAATCAGGGTTGTTACTACATATGAAGTGTAATTAAAGTTTACATATATGGGATATAAGCTAGTTACTATTCCTTTATGAGACATCGCAATCAACCCCAACATTTATTGGCTGTGTGACATTTTCTAGAGAATTTTACATTCAGAATTGTGCCATTACTTTCGGAATGACCGACGTTCAAACCATTGTGGTAAACAACGCAAACAAATATTCCCTCATATTACTGCGAAGTATTTTCGAACCTGGTATGTCGGTACTTTGAAATTGTGTCCTCTACCACTAATCCACAGAAGCCCACAATATATCGAATAAATTAACCAAATTGATGAACATTACACAACGCCCCAAGGTTTATCCGCTGCTCACATAATTAAAAGGAGAATTTGCATTTCAAATGTTGTGCAGCATGTTAATTATGTAAGAATGGACGGTTTCAAAGTTTCAGATTATTTGTAACATCTTTCTGAGACTGACCGCCTGTAACATTTAGATCTTTTTCTCTTTCAATTGTGTTTTAGTAATGTCTGGACATGAAATATGGGATTTTGTTGAATGTGGCAGTATTTCAGAGCTCCTTGGGACTTCAAAGCAATTAGAGCTTCGAATAGAGGCCATGGAAATGTGAATGTATCGAAGATTATGTCTTATGTTATGGACACAAAAACTATTAAATAGAACATTTCTGGAAAAACTGGGAATGAAAAGAGAGCATAGCCTACGATGGGTGACGTTGTAATATTCTGTTATAATTTGGCGTGTTCAGCGTGTGCCGCGTGGTTACATACCCGCTTAACAAGCCAGTGATCCGGGGCTTGTTTCCAAATCCGGTCAGGGATATGCACTACTGACGAGCTCAAACGAGAGCGAAACTCGAGTATAGTGCTTCCATATTGACGTGGATAGGCCTTAGGTTCATACCAGAATACGATCAGCGTTGCCATTAGTGGGTTGTGCTCAATATTTAAATGAAAAGAGAGTTGAAGAAAGACATTAAAAAAGGAGCAAGTGAAAAATTTTGGACACGTTAACAGACATAACACTCTTATAAAAACTATACTGGTGGGTAAGGTTGAAATCAAGCGAGCAAGAGGTAGACAATGATACAAGTAGGAAGATAACATCAAGAGATGGACGAACAATCTGACATAATTTAGAGTCAGGGTGAGAGACAGGCAGTGCTAGATATCCATTGCATCCAACCTTCATTGTGGAGAGGGCACAAAAGTGATTGATATGTAGTCGATGGTAAAAGGCAAAGGGAGACAATCATAAGACTGATGCTTCCTTCACTACGGTGCTAAGAGGTAAAGAGTAGTTCTGACTTCGTTACGGCCAAAGAAGAAAAATAGTGAAAAGAGAGAGAACCTCACACCGCCTCAACCGACAAAAAAGATGATAGTAATTAGATAAGAAGATATACGAGATCTCGGACAGGGGCAGAAACTATTTTATAGATGTTCACACAGGAAACACCATGTTAGAGCCCAAGCAATGAAATAAGGTGTTAGACTGTGGTAGAAATAGTGGTTGTAAAAACTAAGAGAGACTAAACAAACAAATCAAGGACAAATAAACAAGCTCTTTATTTATTTCTTCTAACAGCACATTGCATGTCAATAACAGATACAATAGACAACTGTATATATCAAATCACCACAGTGGGTAACCCCTAACCAATCAGCAGCACTTAAGACAACAGGGTACACCAAGTACCACAACACAGGTGTTCCAAACAATGGCTGGTTAGACTGACACTATAAAGAACTTTGACACAAGCAACACTGCACAGACAATAAGGCACTACAAAACCATAGGTTACACAACATAAACCCCAAGACGCGACATAAACAAGAGTTGTGACAATTTACTATCCCACCAAGAACCCAGGCCTGCTGACACTAACTAGTCAGCCGCTCCTGTAACAATGGAAAACACAATCTATGATTATCATGGTAAAGACAACATATTAAACACATGAAGCAATGAGCACATGCAATATAACATTTGAATTAACCCATAGGTCATAAATGTCCCTCCATCTATTTATCTATTTTGTTATTCTGAGGTAACCCTTGATGTTTGTCATGACCATTCTTTGCTACCTCCTTCTTCAAGTTGACTAAATCTCTGATTGTTAAATACAACAGTCAATGTTGCATCATCAGATCACCCACTTTATTGTCTTCTCCAGTTGTGCCACTGTTGTCATGAGATTACACTTGATATTGCTAGGATGGAACACCTTCTAATGCAACAACCTCAGCCTGCTCCACCTCCCCATACAGCCGAGCATTCACTTACAGAATGTCTTCATTTCAGGGAGGTCATTACCTACAGGTCTCTGGTCCAACACAACTTCTCATCCCCAACAGCACCGGCTGACAATACCCCCCATAAATGCCAAGGTTACACAGCAACACTAATCAACTTGTCAAAATCAACACCGAACACATCTCAGCTACACCGGTGTACAACGACTCTAACAGGACAACACCATTTGAACATGTACATACAGGACATAAATACAGTTCAATGCACCAACAGCAATCAAGCAGACATAGGATATGCAATTCAACATGACATCACCAGGACACACACCTTTGTACACCAACTAGACAACATCAATATACCATGACACCAGTTTTCCCCCCATCTTCTGTCATTTAAATACCTAAACTTATGAGGGATGCCATATGATATAGGACACATTGCTCCTGAAATGTCCATGTTTTGATAAAGGATATCAACAACAATATGACATCACACACATTATTGCATGATATTATAAATTAATAACCAACAGGTAAAACATGTTTAACCATGAAAAGTAAAGGAAACAGGAATAACCATATTTGTAGAATGTGACAATGTAACCTTACAAATAGAAGAATCACAACAATCACAGAAAGTTAAAGATAAAGATAAACATGTATTACACAGGAACTCAATTGAAGAACTCTCTGATACCCTTAAGACAATTCATAAAATAAACACACAATATTACCAAGTGAAAGTACACAAAATAGTGGCCAGAGTGCCTCATTCATATGAGACAGGATCCAAGCACAACAATGCCCATGGCAGGATACAGAACATTAGTACTAATATAATAAACAGTGTACTATATATATTATGTCATTATTACACACTAATGACCAATAAGTGTTATTCAAGGCCCAACACAATCAGTAATATTATCTGTGAGTGGACAACAAATGTGCAGTTATGCCCTCTATTTCCCATCATTCTTCCTACGATACACCGGTTATAAATTTTCTTCTCTTACGCTTCGTGTCGCATAGCAAGTGCATATATCTTTGCGAAAGGTGGTACGTAGCAATAA
Organism: Cepaea nemoralis; assembly: GCA_014155875.1. Taxonomy (NCBI): domain Eukaryota; kingdom Metazoa; phylum Mollusca; class Gastropoda; order Stylommatophora; family Helicidae; genus Cepaea; species Cepaea nemoralis. The sequence goes on along the minus strand of JACEFZ010021987.1, from coordinate 193,015 downwards.
ATCACACGCTTCCCCTGGTACAACAAACACCCTGATTTACTACACATAAAACTCCCAGTTTGATACACTAGCACAAACACTACTGCATTCTGGTAACAGATGTGACACCAGACTTCACTGCTAAATGAGAAACCCCTTTACCAATATCAGTTCCAGATGCACCTGCCTGTTCTCCCTCAGTACAGCCACACTTCATTCGCAGTTACGATTACACAATGATTGCTGATACGCACCCCGCGTATTAAGATGTATTATTTCCTACGCCCAGTGGCTATCAATCTGCATGGCGTCCCTACAATTCAACACATTATTTCCTTCACTTCTATTTATTACCTATATGTCCTAACTACATAGCTTAACCATTAACCCATCATTGCCACATATAACATGTAAGTACTCTTCTCTGCTTTACACATGTTATAACCTATATTATGGTTATTTTCCCCTACTCATAAGCATTAAATTTTATGCATGGCTCCAGTCTCTTCATCAACTATACTTTATGACCTCATACATCTCAATTTACACCTCATACATATATCTTGGTGAATCTCCCACTTTTTTGCTAGCTTGGGACATTTACAGAGGGACAGCACAAAATCAATCACTACCTATTTGGCCAGTAACACAATGTCCTAGGATAATCATGTAAAATACATTCTCAACAAAATAATCTTGTGCCAGCATGGCTGGCATGACATGACATCAGTCTCTATGATACTTAACCACCATCAATGACCTATTCTACATATTTCACATCACCATTGTCTGATTGCTGACATCTCTATGAATTAAATGTTATATTCCTAAAACCTCAGGGACGTTACATTGATCTGTAGAACAGCTCACTTTAGTAATACTCATCTACATTATCTATTTATATTTCTTTGTTCCTACAAGCTCACCTAACTAGCAATTATTTTCACCCACGCGTTCCACCATGTAAACACTTTCAAGTTGGTAAACTGGCGTGTGCTGCGATTTAACAAATATTTATTAAATTAAACATTTTAAACTTACGGCTTTCTCCTCTGACATATGTTGTTCACTGATGAACAGATGGGAAACCCCACATATCTTGTCTCAAGGCGGGCTGGCCACAAAACTACACAGGGCCCCAGCGCCTGCCTTCACACCGAGCTGGCTGCTACAAGGGAAAATGGCCTCCGGTCTTTGTTTCAAGTCGCGTTTCCGGCGTGGCCAGGACTGTACGGTTTTCACAGACCAAACTAAGTGCATTGGTTTGGCGCTGTGACAGATTGATTGATTGATTGATTGATTGATTGATTGGAATTTCTAAATATATTTGATGGGGAGATATTGACCGTCTGCCTTGGCGAGATTATCATTTATCTTTTGGAGGTCTTGATTTAATAATCCGACAATGTTTACACAAAGCTGTTTACGACAGCCCAGTGATTGCTCCGTGAACTAAATATATGTATATATTATTATTCCGGCCTATGCAGCCACAATGAATCACGTATATATATATATATATATATATATATATATATATATATATATATATATATAATGATGTGTCGGGAAAATGACGATTTCCTTCTTCTGTTTCTGTCTTTCTTTCCGCCCTCCCCCCACCTCTCTTTCTTTTTTTTTTCCTTCCTCCTTCTCTCTCCCACTCTCTCTCTCCCACTCTCTCCCACTCTCTCTCTCCTGCTCTCTCTCGCCGACGTACACAACCTCTGTGTTTTTTTTTCTCTCTCTCTCTCTCTCTCTCTCTCTCTCTCTCTCTCTCTCTCTCTCTCTCTCTCTCTCTCTCTCTCTCTCTCTAGCCGTAGTACATATACATTTGGAAAATTACCTCTCACTGGATAGATACCAACGTGTCTCTGTGAAGGTTGAATATTTAAATCGACAGGCACAGTATAGGATTTGTTATCAGTATAAAGCCGGCCGAATCCACCTTGACAGAAAATGTTATGGGACTCATTTTATTAAGTCAGATCGACCTCGTGGTCACGTGGTCTTGTTAAACAACCCCTGCTGTGAGAGCGATTTAAAGTTAGGATAACTGGGCAATCAATCGAGATATTTAGTCACAGAGCTAACATGGTTCTCGTGTATCAAGGAATGTGTCTGTCCCTACACAGATAATGATTCCCTGTCTACAAGCAAATATATCACCAGTGTTTATCTTTCTGTCTATCTCCAGCAATATGTCTCGGTCTCCCTGCCTATACTTATCTAATTCCACAAGACGAAAGAAGAATTAGGAAGCATAATGTCGTCTGCTTCTTTTCCTTCTAAATTAGATCGCGTTGCTGCAGATTTCTCCCGCCATGGTCACTCAACATAACTTGGCATCATTGGCAGACTGCGGCTAGCAGACGGCCAGACATGTATAAATTAGTGTGTAAGAGGAACACTTAGCATACAGAACATCTCACAGCTGCCGGGGAAAATGTGATCACCTTTGGGGCTTTCTTAAGAGACGAGGCGCTGGGTCTTTCAATAATAAATATTGTTGTCGTCTTGTCTTAGGTCAACGCTCGCGAAATCCGTGGGGTGTACTGGTGTATCAGCAGAAATGTCCAAGGATACATCCGTACTGGTGTAATAGCAGAAATGTCCAAGGATAAATCCCTAATGGTGTATCAGTAGAAATGTCCAAGGATTCATCCGTACTGGTGTATCAGCAGAAATGTCCAAGGATAAATCTGTACTGGTGTATCAGCAGAAATGTCCAAGGATAAATATGTACTGGTGTATCAGCAGAAAATTCCAAGGATAAATCTGTACTGGTGTATCAGCAGAAATGTTCAAGGATAAATCGCTACTGGTGTATCAGCAGAAATGTCCAAGGGTAAATCTGTACTGGTGTATCAGCAGAAATGTTCAAGGATAAATCTGTACTGGTGTATCAGCAGAAATGTTCAAGGATAAATCTGTACTGGTGTATCAGCAGAAATGTTCAAGGATAAATCTGTACTGGTGTATCAGCAGAAATGTCCAAGGATAAATCTGTACTGGTGTATCAGCAGAAATGTCCAAGGATAAATCTGTACTGGTGTATCAGCAGAAATGTTCAAGGATAAATCTGTACTGGTGTAATAGCAGAAATGTCAAGGATAAATCTGTACTGGTGTATCAGCAGAAATGTCCAAGGATAAATCTGTACTGGTGTATCAGCAGAAATGTCCAAGGATAAATCTGTACTGGTGTATCAGCAGAAATGTCCAAGGATAAATCTGTACTGGTGTATCAGCAGAAATGTTCAAGGATAAATCTGTACTGGTGTATCAGCAGAAATGTCCAAGGATAAATCTGTACTGGTGTATCAGCAGAAATGTCCAAGGATAAATCTGTACTGGTGTATCTGTCTAGGCATTTGTATTTCTGCGCTTGCTGGCTTTAAACTCGGGCGTAGTCCACACACAAATGACTACTGGTAGTAGGTGCTGCTGCTGCTATTTAATATCATTGGAGTGATTGTACATGGTTACATGTTCTTATAATCAGGTGTCCCTCTCACTCAGGCGAACTGAAACTTCAGAGCTACTTTTAATTTATGTTCGGAAGTCAAGATGGAAAAGTCAACTTTTTACGTCTAACTAACCTTGGTGTGCCGGTTTCCCTGGTCTAGGGGTTACACGTCTTTCTCCGTAATCCCGTATACTCTCGTGAGAAACGTGACGTGCGCGAGAATTGGTAGCGGTTCTCTCCGCGTCGGTAACTTACGGGGTATGTGAGCCGGTCGTTCAGAAAGCAATGGCAAACTACTGAGCGTAATCTTGCCAAGAAATCAACAATCAGCTGAAAGATGCTGATGTTGACAGCGATATCGTGTAAAGGATATGCGAACGGAAAAAAAAACAAAAAAAACCTTGGTGTATGAAACTAATCCACTAAACGATGTAAAAAGAGAAAGGTTATACACGTTAAACCTTTCATTCACGCAGATCTCCACGCATGTCCGAGAGTAAACCAGTACTGGTGCGACAGCGGAAATGTCCGAGAGTAAATCCGTATATGCGTATTTAACGTGCGAAATGTCAGAGTATAAATCCTCCAATAGCGGTGACAGTTCTTCTTCTCACCAGCGCGGCTCCATCACTAAGACTAAGAGTTTCGCTCTCATTTGAGCTCATCAGTAGTGCATATCCTTGACCGGACCCGGAAACTGGCGTGTGAAGCTGGGTGTTAACCACTAGACCACGCGGCATCCGCTGGACGCGACTAAATTACCACAACAGAATATTACAACGTCACCCATTGTAGGCCATATCTCGAGATTTGCCCGATCGCCGCGACTGACATCCGTTCATCGACGTGGCCCCGAATGATCAGGTCTTCTCACTGGCAAGGCACACCAGGCTGCCTAAAGTCCAGCGAGCAATAATCAAATTGATTTATTTGGTTGTTTCGGGATTTGAGATTTAAATATTGAGCATAACCCACTACTGGCAACGCTGATAGTTGCTTGTTCTTTGTTCTTACCAAAGAGGGTTCTATACTCTACACATGACGCCGAGCTAACGATTATGACTATCCTTAGTGAATAGTTTGGTTACTCTATCATCTGTCTCGGATATTAGGTCATATATTACTACTAACCGCCGTCTATCCCCTGTCCATTTTTTTATTTAATCAGGCAATCCCTCATTAAATTAGACGGCCTTCATGCTATCGTACTTGGATTGCCATTCCCCGCAGAACCATATAATCTCCTCTGGATTCGGGACGACCATGTTTGGGAGATGGGCCTTGAACCGCTGTACCAACACGGATTTACCACAGCCTGCTGGTCGCGCAATCAACAATGTAAACGGATTTTTCCACCTAGGATCCATGACTAATAATAACCACCTACCTACCCATGTATCGTATTTTATTGGGTTCAAACCTGCCCTCCCGGACAGGCTGGTCGACCCGCCCCCACCCCGCACTCTCCGCCCGCAACCACCGCGCCCGCCTTATAACGAATAATAACCCGACCCATTCATAACGGTAAAGATAAGCCCCGGCAATACTGAATTTTTTGTCACAAGTGTTGTATACCCCCATTCACCTCGGAGGATAGTGATTTCACATTACACAACCCCTATGGCACATAAGAAATACACTAGATGATATGAGAGGATATATCCTCCGATTTCCTCTAGGTAGAACATTTTCATCACTACTTCTGTCAACACGCTATCTACCTCCTTGGCACATATGACTTGGCATATACTAGATCCCGATGTTATAAGCTAGATGTCTTTTCCGCAGCCATTTCCTGAACCAAAAACATGTTTTGGATACTGATTTGACGAGGCTTGACTGATAGATACCAAAGCCTCTGCAGTTGGTAAAAGCATCCTTTCGAAACTGCTACAAGCCTAGAGCACTGCTCTGTTGATCCACAATTGCACTATGCACTGTTCAAACTTCCGCTCTCTGCTTTACTAGTATTGGGAAATTCGATAAAATCTACATCCAGTCTTCCACTCTCTGTCTTACTAATCATGGGGGATGCGATATCATCTAATATAGTAAGCAGCGTGGCTAT
>JACEFZ010021987.1:0-182500 GCA_014155875.1 Cepaea nemoralis | reverse complement strand
AACCCACATTGTTCTTCTCCTAATTCGGATTGCATTTATTTCCTAACTCCTTGCATGATGATTCTTAGCAGAATCTTCGTGATGTGGCTCATTATATTATTTTTCCGATGTTGACTACATTCCAAGGCTCCTGATTTCTTCGGCTTGCAATAAATATAGAATTGCCTAATTCAGGAGGTATATCTCCAGTATCATATATTGTGTTCAGCCCAGCCGTCTGGTGACCTGGTCTATTCCATATTCTACTAACGCATTAATCATTTATGTTGTAATGTTATCTGGACCCGGGGAATTGCCAGTTTTCATATAGTTATGAGCATTCTTAACTTCCATCTTCAAATTTGATGGTCCTTCATTATTATTCAGGATATCATACTGTTCTTCTCTTGTATCATCATAAAGGCCTTTCACATAATCTGACCACGCATGTAAAATCGTATCATTTTCTATTATGAGTCTACCATCTATGGTTTTTAGGCACCCCATTGATGTGTGTGTTATTTTGTTAGTCACCATCATCATCATCAAGTGCCCTGTCAGCTGGCGTAGGCGTTCATGGCTCTCCACAGATCTCGGTTTTTGGTGTTCTGGTTCCACTCTGTCAATGATATCCCTCCATGCTACCGTCTCAATCCGTCCAATATAATTTCTCTTGGTCTGCCTCTGCCTCTCTTCCACTCGATCTTTCCAGTTGTCACGATGTTCTCCAATGCCTGTCTTCTCATCACATGACCAAAGAAAGCTGTTTCTCTCTTTTTTATTGTTGTATATAGTGTTTTAGTTTCATTAGCCTCTTTCTAGCAATCGTTGTTAGTTACTCTGGCAGTCCAAGGAATTCGCAACATTCGTCTCAAAAACCACATCTCTGTTGCTTCTAAGTTCTTCCTAATTTGCTCATTTACATTCCAAGATTCGCTGCCATACAGCAAAACTGGTTCTATACCGCATTTCAGCACTCTCTTTCTTACATTTAGTGATAGTGACTTACTGAAATGCGGCTTTTGCCTGCCATATTCTGCACGAAATCTCTGTTATACATCTTCCATCTGATGTTATAAGTGCCCCTAGGTATTTTAAATTATCCTCTTGGTTAAGAATTTCCCCTTCTTTTTGTGTCACCATTTTCTTTGATATCACCATTGTGACTGTTTTCTTGATATTCAAGGAGAGTCCTTTACTGTGCACTCTCTGTTACTACAATGTTCAACAATTGTGGTAGGTCTGTTGCATTTTTCGCCACCAACACTGTGTCATCTGCATAGCGTAAATTGTTAATATTATAACCTCCGATTAGTATTATTCCTGGCTTCTCTTTGATCTCTCTCATTATTACGTCACTATAGACAGAGAAGAGATCTGGTGACAAGACATACCCATGTCGTACTCCTAGCTGTATCTGTTCGTAACTACCCTCTTTTTACCCCCATTTTAAGTGCTGCTACTTGGTTCCAGTAAATATTCTTTATCATTCTTAAATCTTTCCCACGAATGTTAATAGCTTCCAATATTTTAATCAGTCCATCATGTTTTACTTTATCAAATGCCTTAGTATAATCTATGAAGCACAAATATATGTCTTTCTGTGTCTCTATTGACACACACAATACCCTTTCCTTCCACAAAACTATCCTGTTCTTCACTAATTTCCATTTTTATTTTCTTTGTTTGTTCTTCTCAATATAATTCTGAGTAGAAGCTTAGTGGCATGGCTTATGAAGTTAACTGTACGAAAATCTTTGCATTCTATTGCTCCTGGTCTTTTTGGTATAGCTATAAAAACAGGGTTTCAGCTTATTGCTCGGTAACTATCCACTGCTGTAAATATTATTCAACATTTTGGTTAATATATCTATTCCTAATTCCTCTAATACTCCTAATTCTTCTGTTGTAATTTCATCTGGCCCAGCTGTTTTTCCTTTGTTCATATGTTTCATGGCGTCAGCGACTTCTTCTTTTTAGAATAGGTGGACTTTCTAAGTTACTTTCTTCTGTTAATTCTACCCTTTCTCCTTATATAATTCTCTTATATACTCCTTCCACCTCTTCATTTTAGCACCTTCCTCCAAAAAATATATTTCCTGTTTTTGACAATACTATGTGTGTTTATGTATGAACTGTCTTAGTGGCCTCAAAGAGTACCTCAATTGATGTCCTAAAATTGGTACTATGAAATACATTGGGGAATAAATTAGGCCGTGTGATACTGACCGCATCAACCCTCGATTGCGGATTGGTGTATAAAACTGAGGCTAACACTATATGTTCAACGCTCGCCAAGGCGTGTGAAAGGGATCCCTTACTTGATCTTACTTGTTACGTCTGCGAGTCACTTACTCGAATTCTAACTGCTTTAAAGTTGCCTTCTGAAATGTTTCCAAGGCACCAGGGCCGGGTTATATACTGGCAAAGACGCGTCCTCGTCGAGCGTCCTGGGCAACAGGCCCTTCGGGGTCCTGGCTAATGTCAGTAGGATCGCCTATTCCTGTACGGCGAGGAACCACCAGTCTGCACAACAATAAGCCAGACATAGGACAACGGAAACTCACGCAAACCTCAGGTCCAGTATGACATCCCACTGATGTTGGACAACAGGATGTCTTCATCCGACATGCAGGACTTCGCGTTGGAGCTCAGGCCAACGAACACAAGCAAGCAGCAAGCAAGCCTTCTGAAAAAGAATCAGCTACACCTGCAGAAAGACCGACGATAGAGTTCTCCTCATTGTCAATCATTGCAGCAGTTCTTCGTTCAGCCTTTGATTGTTAACTCGCCTTGCAGGTGTATTGCTGTTTCCGTCTACCAAGAGATCGCTGACTTGAATCCATCTTGAATGTTGTTCAATGGAAGTGGTTTATTTGCATGAAAGCAACTTGGCTGAGATTTGCACAGTACAACTGGAATGCTAGACATGCCAGCTCGCGATGGAACTTTTATGTCTGTCAACTTAGCATGTGATTTTATTTTAAACAGTGTCATAAGGCTGCCAAAATGAAGTGGCCACCTGCTTTATGCCGGCTGTACGCTGTCTAGATGTCGTCAGTGTAAGAGATGGTTGCACAACTGTTGGGCTAGATCTAGATCACCTGTCTAATTAAAACAGCTCTTCGTATCATCATCAGGTTTTTCATAGTTGGGCTGCCACTGAAGCCTTTTTGATTATTCTTCGCAAATGTTTCTCTCTCTCTCTCTCTCTCTCTCTCTCTCTCTTCTCTCTCTCTCTCTCTCTCTCACTCTCTCTCTCTCTCTCTCTCTCTCTCTCTCTCTCTCACTCACTCACTCTTGTGCTGCTACTTACTTAAGTTGTGTGCGTCTGTGCATGAAGGTGTATTTGTGTATATGTGTTTGTTTGTTTGTTCACTGACACCCCTTCGTACGTGAATTAAATGCAAATGATTATATGCCAAACGATATCAACAAGGCTACGAATTATTCGAAAAAGACTTAATTGGGGTTAGATCACATCAGAAGGAAACAGTGTAGACACACACCGTAACTCTGACAACGAAGAAGGATCAGTTTGAGAATATTAAGTCATTTTCATTGCTTTTGATGTAATTATACGATAATACTACAAGCTATGGGAATTATGATGATACAAGAGAAAAACAATATGATCATTTGAATAATAATGAAGGACCATCAATTTTGAAGATGGAAGTTCAGAATGCTCTCAACTATATTAAAAACTGGCAAGACCCAGGGTACAGATAACATCACAACAGAACTGATCAATGGCTTAGAAGAATATGAAATAGATCAAGTCACCAAACGGCTGAACGCAATATATGATCCAGGAGATATATCTCCTGAATTGTGTAATTCCTGGCCTAGGGGTTAACATCTTTCTCTGTAATCCCGTATATTCTCGTGAGTAACGTAACCTGCTCGAGAATCAGTAGCTGGTCTCGCCGCGTTGGCAACTAACGAGGGATGTGAGCCGGTCGCTCAGAAGGCAATGGCAAACTACTGAGCGTAATCTTGCCTAGTACATCAACAGCAGCTGAAAAAAAAACTGATGTTGACAGCAACGTCCTGTAAGGGATATGCACACAAAAATTATATATATATTTATTGCAATCCAGAAGAAATCAGAAGCCTTGGAATGTGATCAACATCGAACAATTAATATAATGAGCCACATCACGAAGATTTTGCTGAGAATTATCATGCAAAGAGTTAGGAAGAAAATACAATCCGAAATAGGAGAAGAACAATGTGGGTTTGTAGAAGGCAAGGGTACAGTAAATGCTGTGTATATACTGAGAACAGTAATTGAACGTTCTATAGAAGTAAACAAAGATCTACATCTTTGCTTTATCGACTACACAGAGGCTTTCGATAAAGTGAGACATTTGGACATGATAAGGAAGCTTAAAGATCTACAAATTGATGGAAAAGACCTTCGACTTGTAAAAAACATATATTGGAAACAACAAGCTGCTATCAGAATTGATAATGATGTAGGTCAATATCAGCCTATTAAAAGAGGTGTGAGACAGGGATGTGTAATGTCTCCAGATCTTTTTTTCCCTGTACAGTGAAAATATTTTCAGAAATATAGAAGATATGGAAGGAATCAACATTGGGGCACGATACATCAATAACATTAGATATGTAGATGGTACAGTCTTGATTGCAGACAATGAACAGGACCAGCAACATTTACTAGATGCGGTTGTTGCACACCGTGAACAACTAGGGTTAGAATTGAATAGTAAGAAGACACAGATTATGGTCGTCACTGGGAAGAAAGAAATACCACATTGTGATATACGAGTAAATGGGCATATTCTTAAGCAAGTTAATCGGTACAGTTATCTCGGAACAGTCATAACATCTTATGGGGAGATGCCTTGAAGAGATTAGAACAAGAATTGCCATTACGAAGGTAGCCTTTTGCAAGATGTAAAACATACTGACCAATAAAATGATATAAACTGAAACATGAAAAAGAGTGTTAAAGTGCCACATAGAACCTGTACTTCTGTATGGATGCGAAGCGTGGACAATGAGCAGTCAAGCTGAAAAACATCTGATGGCTGTGGAAATGTGATTTCTGAGGAAAGTGATAAGAATACCATGGACGGACAGAAAAACTAATGAGCAAGTCCTTCAAGAAACAAATGAAGATCGTAAACTGATTAGAGTCAATAGACGTAGACAGTCAAATATATTTGGGCATGTTATGAGAAGAAATGACTTGGAGAACTTGGTGACAAATGGCAAGATCGAAGGGAAGAGACCAAGGGGAAGACCGAGAAGCAAATACCTGGATATCTTGGCCACGTGGCATCGTCGAGACAGGAACACGGAGCTGATCCACGACTCTGGTGATCGAATGAGATGGCAAAACATGACCGCCCACGCTTATAGGCATGGCACATGATGGATGGATGGAAGGAAATAATTGTAGCCGACGTAATACTGACCACATCATTCATCGCTTGGTACACACACAGAATAGTCCATCTCAAGTGTCACATATGGAATACAAACAGTTAGGGATGTAAGATGTAGGACACATGTGGGATTAGAGAAATAATGTAGAGAGACACATGTGGGGTTAGAGAAATAATGTAGAGACACACGTGTGGGATTAGAGAAATAATGTAAAGACACACATATGGGGTTAGAGAAATAATGTAGAGAGACACATGTGGGGTTAGAGAAATAATGTAGAGACACATGTGGGGTTAGAGAAATAATGTAGAGACACACATGTGGGGTTAGAGAAATAATATAGAGACACATATGTGGGGTTAGAGAAATAATATAGAGACACATATGTGGGGTTAGAGAAATAATATAGAGACACATATGTGGGGTTAGAGAAATAATATAGAGAGACACGTGTGGGATTAGAGAAATAATGTAGAGACACACATGTGGGGTAAGAGAAATAATGGAGAGACACATGTTTGGTTAGAGAAATAATGTAGAGACACATATGTGGGGTTAGAGAAATACTGTAGAGAGACACGTGTGGGATTAGAGAATTTATGTAGAGACACACATGTGGGGTTAGCGAAATAATGTAGAGAGACACATGTGGGGTTAGAGAAATAATATAGAGACACATATGTGGGGTTAGAGAAATAATGTAGAGACACATATGTGGGGTTAGAGAAATAATATAGAGACACATATGTGGGGTTGGAGAAATAATATAGAGACACATATGTGGGGTTAGAGAAATAATGTAGAGACACACATGTGGGGTTAGAGAAATAATATAGAGACACATATGTGGGGTTAGAGAAATAATATAGAGACACACGTGTGGGATTAGAGAAATAATGTAGAGACACATATGTGGGGTTAGAGAAATAATATAGAGACAGACATGTGGGGTTAGAGAAATAATATAGAGACACATATGTGGGGTTAGAGAAATAATGTAGAGAGACACGTGTGGGATTAGAGAAATAATGTAGAGACACACGTGTGGGGTTAGAGAAATAATGTGAGAGACACATGTGGGGTTAGAGAAATACTGTAAAGAGACACACGTGGGGGTTAGAGAAATAATGTAGAGAGACACGTGTGGGGTTAGAGAAATAATGTAGAGAGACACATGTGGGGTTAGAGAAATAATGTAGAGAAACACGTGTGGGATTAGAGAAATAATGTAGAGACACAACGTGTGGGGTTAGAGAAATAATGTAGAGAGACACATGTGGGGTTAGAGAAATAATGTAGAGAGACACGTGTGGGATTAGAGAAATAATGTAGAGAGACACATGTGGAATTAGGAAAATAATGTAGAGAGACACATGTGGGGTTAGAGAAATAATGTAGAGAGACACATGGGGGGTTAGAGAAAATAATGTAAAGAGACACATGTGGGGTTAGAGAGATAATGTAGAGAGACACGTGTGGGGGTAGAGAAATAATGTAGAGACACACATGTGGGGTTAGGGAAATAATGTAGAGACACACGTGTGGGGTTAGAGAAATAATGTAGAGACACATGTGTGGGGTTAGAGAAATAATGTAGAGATGCATGTGTGGGTTAGAGAAATAATGTAGAGACACACGTGTGGGGTTAGAGAAATAATGTAGAGAGACATATGTGGGGTTAGAGAAATAATGTAGAGAGACATATGTGGGGTTAGAGAAATAATGTAGAGACACATGTGGGGTTAGAGAAATAATGTAGAGAGACATATGTGGGGTTAGATAAATAATGTAGAGACACACGTGTGGGGTTAGAGAAATAATGTAGAGAGACATGTGTGGGGTTAGAGAAATAATGTAGAGAGACATGTGTTTTTTAGAGAAATAATGTAGAGACACACGTGTGGGGTTAGAGAAATAATGTAGAGAGACATAGTGGGTTAGAGAAATAATGTAGAGACACCGTGTGGGGTTAGAGAAATAATGTAGAGAGACATATGTGGGGTTAGAGAAATAATGTAAGACACATATGTGGGGTTAGAGAATAAATGTACAGAGCACCATGTGGGGTTAGAGAAATATGTAGACACACGTGTGGGGTTAGGAGAAATAATGTAGAGAGACATGTGTGGGGTTCGAGAAATAATGTAGAGAGACATATGTGGGGTTAGAAAAATAATGTAGAGACACACGTGTGTGGTTAGAGAAATAATGTAGAGAGACATGTGTGGGGTTAGAGAAATAATGTAGAGAGACATGTGTGGGGTTAGAGAAATAATGTAGAGACACACGTGTGGGGTCAGAGAAATAATATAGAGACACATGTGTGGGGTTAGAGAAATAGTGTAGAGACACATATGTGAGGATAGAGGAAATAATGTTCATAGATTTAGATCAATCAAACGTTGAGTTAAATGTAACTACTATACTGAACTTAAAGACATGAGGCTATATTGTTTAATGTATATATAATTCGTTAAACATTGCGATCCATAATGCTATAATGTGATCTATAATGCTACAATGCTATAAACAGGGATTCACACTTTATATTAACGTGTGAAATAAAGGAAGTTATTGGCAGAGTATTCAAATTCATTTGTTGACATACTGACTGTTTCTTTGTATGCCATGTAACGTATCCCCACATTCGCTCGTCCTCGTCAGGTTTTAACATTCACATTATCAATCTATTAGACTAGATTAATTTTAACAATTCCCGTGTTTTACGGTTGTTTTTTTCAAAGAATTTTGTTAAAGGAAATTTTTTATTGGGAAAAAAAAACAAATTAAATAAAAAAATGTTGGAAAAGGTAACATTGAAATTTTTTTGGGTAATTCGGGGGAAGCAACTTTGCCAGGTTTTTAAAAAAAGAGCATTTATTTTAAGAAACCCGGGTCACCCCTTTTTTAAAAAAAAGTAAACCAAATCCTTTTGGGGTTTTTTCCCCCCTTTTCTTTCTTCAACAACGACTTCGCGTTGGAGCACAAGCCAACTAACACAAGCAAGCAAGCATAATTCCCCCGTTATACCGAGTCGAGAGTTTGAAATCTGCTGCGGGCGGTTTGGAAGCAGACCGATTTGCGCTGGTTTCGATGGTTTAAGGTGTCAACTGTTCAGAAAGCAATGGCAAAACTACTGAATAAACACTGCTAGTAAATCACATACAGCCAATAAATGCTATGGTTGCTTGCAACTTCCTGAAAAGGACATTAGCTAACTAACTTACAAACAGAGTTGCTGACAAGACTGCAGGAAAATGCCTCGCGCTTCAACCAGCGGAGTTTCAATGGTTTAATTGTTTGCATATCCTTTACAGGACATTGCTGTCAACATCAGCATCTTTCAGCTGATTGTTGATTTCTTGGCAAGATTACGCTCAGTAGTTTGCCATTGCTTTCTGAGCGGCCGGCTCACATACCCATAAGTTAACGACGCGATTCGAACCACAGCTGATTCTCACCGTCATCACGTTACTTACGAGTGTATACGAGATTACGGAGAAAAGTCGCTAACCTCTAGGCCAGAAAGTCGGCTAGTTTCAATGGTTGTCAGCCATTATTGTCAACAGAACAAACCTGTCGAGTGTTTGTAGCGGAGGCACTGGTGGTTTCCCTGAAAAGATGTTTACGAATTTGATGAGAAATATGTAGATGATTTTGAGCTGACCGAGAACTGGGATAAGACATCGCTCGACACGAGAGTAACAAATCTGGAAATATTAGTTGCGCGATAACTACTAGACCAGGCCACTATCTGATGCCAAGTTAGCTGGAAAATATATCTAGAGAAGACACTGTAGAGTTAACTGCAACTGGAGATACACACGTGCAGGTGGAGAAAAACAGTAAAACCTCAGTTTTCATTGCCTTCTGTTTTCGTCTATTTCGGATTTCGTCGATTTTTTCATCGAAAATTTTGTCTCAATTTCGTCAGTTGCCTCAGATATAGTCGGCGTGCTCACATGACCTCGCTGCTATTTTTGCGAAAACAAAGGGGCCCACGCATTTTTCTGCACTGTTTGGCGTTGTTTTTCGTTATATGAGCATCACTTGCTAATAATAAAATACGAGGGTGGCATTAAGATTTCTGAAATCGACTTCATGTACGAGAAGTTGCCATCCACGATAAGTTCCATTGTGGCGAAAGAGGAAGCAATAAAGGAAGCTAATGTAGCGAAAGGCATGAATGTGTTAAGAAACAGACATCGTAAACAATTGAAGATATTAAACAGTTATTATTAATTTGGATAAATAAAATCCAGTTAGATGGCAATTCTGTTTCGGAGGCAATCATATGTGAAAAGGCCAGACTGTTGTATGCCGACCTCAGTAAGAAAATGCCTGGGACGAGTGCTAGCGTACTTAGTAATTTTAAGGCCAGCAGAGGATGGTTTGAAAAATGCAAAAGACGCACTGGCATACACAGTGTTATTAGGCACTGCGAATGTGCGAGTTCGGACAAATCTAGGGCCGAAAAATAGTATTAAACTAGTATTAATTATTTATTATTTTCTATAAAATGTGTCGTTGGTATGTATTTTGGAGTTTCTAGAATGAATTAATTGATTCATAGGGAAATAATTGCCTCGGTTTTTGTCGGTTTCGGTTTTCGTCGATTGTTTTCGGACTGATTATCAACGAAAGCCGAGGTTTTACTGTAATGTAGAGACACACATGTGGGGTTAGAGAAATAATATAGAGACACATATGTGGGGTTAGAGAAATAATATAGAGACACACATGTGGGGTTAGAGAAATAATGTAGAGACACACATGTGGGGTTAGAGAAATAATGTAGAGACACACATGTGGGGTTAGAGAAATAATGTAGAGAGACACATGTGTGGTTAGAGAAATAATGTAGAGAGACACATGTGGGGTTAGAGAAATAATGTAGAGAGACACATGTGGGGTTAGAGAAATAATGTAGAGAGACACATGTGGGGTTAGAGAAATAATGTAGAGAGACACATGTGGGGTTAGAGAAATAATGTAGAGGCACACATGTGGGGTTAGAGAAATAATGTAGAGAGACACATGTGGGGTTAGAGAAATAATGTAGAGAGACACATGTGGGGTTAGAGAAATAATGTAGAGACACACGTGTGGGATTAGAGAAATAATGTAGAGGCACACATGTGGGGTTAGAGAAATAATGTAGAGACACACATGTGGGGTTAGAGAAATAATGTAGAGACACACATGTGGGGTTAGAGAAATAATGCAGAGACACACATGTGGGGTTAGAGAAATAATGCAGAGACACACATGTGTGGTTAGAGAAATAATGTAGAGACACAAAAATGTGAGGTTAGAGAAATAGTGTAGAGACACACATGTGAGGATAGAGAAATAATGTATCTAGATTTAGATCAATCAAACGTTGAGTTAAATGTAACTACTATACTGAACTTAAAGACATGAGGCTATATTGTTTGATGTATATATAATTCGTTAAACATTGCGATCCATAATGCTATAATGCGATCTATAATGCTACAGTGCTATGAACAGGGATTCATACTTTATATTAACGTGTGAAATAAAGGAAGTTATTGCAGAGTATTCAAATTCATTTGCTGACATACTGACTGTTTATTTTGTATCCCAATGTACGTATCCCCACATTCGCTCGTCCTCGTCAGGTTTTTAACATTCACATTATCAATCTATGAGGCTAGATTAATTTTAACATATTTCCCCGTGTCTATTACATGATTGTTCCATTTTTCATAATGTAATTTTGCCTTAAAGGATAAATTTTTCTATAGGGTAAAATAAAACAAAGTAATGTACAAACAACGTTTGGAAAAGGTGAACGATGTGAAAGTGTTTGCCTTGCTGTGCTAATGTCTTGTGTGGAGTAGATCAACTTTGCCAGGCTGTTTATAAACAAAGTTTGTCTATTTATCTTTGAGCAACAACAGGTGCGAGCCCAACAGTTATTACTAAAAATACGATCATAATGCCAATCGCTATGTGGTTATACTCCTCTCCTCTTCTTTGCTCCATCCCTTTATCCTCCTTATTCATTAACCCATCCTGCTATTCAGACATATAGCCTCACTGTCTACAGTCAGTCGGTCGGTCCGTGCGCTCGACTTCAGTCTGTTTGTCCTTCACTGAAACACCCAATTTACGTGTGCGTGTTTGTCTTTTTGATTCACGTTTAAAGAACTTACATAATTAACGATAGCTAAGAAACAGCATAGACAGAATGCTACGCCTATATCCTAGTCTGATAATGTCAGAATTAACTTGTTATTAGTCTTTAACACTCTTTCCAAACACAAACATAAACACACAAACCGACTTTCATCTACTATTTATCTAAATTGTTTCCTCTCTCGTGGACCCAGTGAAACATTTCTAACAGAGATCACTGGTAAGCATCAACTGTCCACTTTACATAACGATGAACAGAAGCCAGCTTTGACATGTGTTCCTGTCTGTGCCTCAAGAATTCTGGCGTTTGCATTCTCACAATGACATTCAATAAATGTGCTGGTCTAGAGCTCACTTGGCTTATTTTACTCAATCTCGGCCGACACAGCCAGCTCAGTGGCCAAGGAGTTACGGACCCAATTCGAAATCCCCCATACCGCGTTCGAAACACAGCTGCGGGCGATTTGGAAGCAGACCGTCTTGTGTTGATTTTCATGCAATGGTATGAATGCCAGCCCTTCCAGAAAGCAATGAACGTAAGCTTGCCAAGAAATCACAAACAACCAACAAATGTCAGGGTTGACGGCTACGTCCTGTAGAGTTGAGTTGAGTTGAGTCAAGAACTGACATCAGTGCAATCGGGACATTCAATTAAGTGCTCACTCATCATCTTCAACAGCCAGCGTAGAGTTCCAATACTAATGGTGCCCATTACTGTCTGATTATATGTCCGTCTTCTTTTACCTCTGAGTGACGACTGTCTACCAGATCCTCTGACCACCCTCTGCTGATGCATTCTCTCAAGACTACGATAGTCCATCCGTTATTCTGCAGTATTCACGTGCCCACAGAGGGGCTCCACCACATGTGCCTTATAATGTATCAAATACCTCAATAATGCAGCACCCGCCAATCTGTCTGCGTGTTCATTTCCAACCACACCAGAGTGTCCTGGAGAAAATATCCAGTGAGTGCTCACAACTCGCGACACTTGATGCATACCATTCAGTACGAAGCATGCCAGTCTCCATCTTTGTCAGCATTCTTTATGAATCAGTCACAATCACGACAGTTTGTTCTCCAACCAGTGGAAAGCTGCAGTAACCACCCCCACCTCCATTCTCAGACTTGAGGTTGTGGTGTCATATGCCAAGCTCTCATTTCCTGAACATTGGCCCTTGATTTTTGCTATGATTCCCAAGGCACATTTTTTTGTATCTTAACACAGAGCCATCAGTATAGATAATCACATCGCCAGGGCGAAAGTAGTCCTGAATTAACTGCTGAATGTCTACTTCCGTAGCGCTTGCTCGCAACTCCCTACACTCACGTCCCTATGTGATTATAGTCCCACACAAGTCTGAATCTATATTCGGCACTCTGATCCATTCCTTGCCTCTGCCAATCTTCTCAATTGGGCACACTTCCTTGATGGTATCTTCTGCCTGAGCCACACATGATCTTCCTGTTAACGGTCTGTGACCCTTGACTGCATCCAGGGTAGCATGCAGAAGGTGTTCCTTGTCCGCAACCACCTTGAGGTATAACCTTGCCTGCAATAGCGTGAGTCTGTCTGCAATGGTCGGTAGCGCCATGATCTGTCGTATACCCACTATTGTAAAGGATTTGCAACTAACTAACTCACACACAGCAAAGAAATAATGCATCACTGCTTGTTCATGTTCCGACTGAAAGTACACAATGTTCGCTTTTTTACAAATGTAACTGTATGTGTTGTAAGCCCGAATAAATAGTTATGCCAAGATGGGTTTTGTTTCCAAGATAGCCTCATGTCAGTATTCTTTTAATCCACGTTGGCATTTCTAGTTTGTCTGTAATTTTTTTTTTTCTTCAGCAGGCGTTTGTCCTTTTGTACACTGCGTCTTTTCAAAATTTGATTTGAATCGGGAACGTAATAGCATTAGCTTTGCCATTTCTTTCTGCCTTCTCATTCGGACTTTTGTGTTTAGACAGTCTAGCTTTCAGTGTACCACAATGTCAGACACCACACCACACCACACCACACCACACCACACCACACCACACCACACCACACCACACTACACCACACTACACCACACCACACTACACTACACCACACCACACTACACCACACCACACCACACCACACTACACTACACCACACCACACCACACCACACCACACTACACCACACCACACCACACCACACTACACTACCACTACACACATACACACACACACACACACCACACCACACCACACCACACCACACCACACCACACCACACAACACAACACCACACCACACCACACTACACCACCACCATCACCACCACCACCGCCGCTGCCGTGCCGCCGCCACCACCACCACCACCACACTACACCACACCACACCACACTACACCACCACCATCACCACCACCGCCGCCGCTGCCGTGCCGCCACCACCACCACCACCACCACACCACACAACACTACACTACCACTACACACACACTCACACACACACACACACACACACACACACACACACTTTACTGCAAGCTATCTTTTCCAATACAGAAATAATGGCAGAGACACAGCACACTTTCTAATCGATTTATTCTGATCTGCGCATTCCTTTTGCGCATTAACTTCTCCAGGAAGGCATGTTTTTATGTACTCTGATAACCCCTTATGAAGACATGCTATATTGTGATGCTAAAGGTCACCTGTCACACTGATACTGTATTATCTAATTTCACATATACTAAGTCGTGATATCATAAACGTGCGACCATCTTTCCTTCCTTGAGAAATACATCATCGCCATAATGTTGTACGTCCTTTCCTGAACACCTCTCTCATCACAACCCACCGGAATAATGCTCGATCCTTCACCAGTTCCAACGCCTCAAGAATGGCCATGCTCTTTAATGTCCCATGATCTTTGTCGTGTTACTCTATCCCTTCTTCATCTCCTAGGAACCATGTGTCTAGTACTATACTTTCTACATCACTGTGGTGTTCAATTTGTCCCAAATATTTCAGTTTCAACGATCTCTTCTCTGTTACTTCCTCATGACCGCCAGCGCTTATCGGCATGACACATGATGATGATCTTCAGTTCAGTTACTTAGACATTATACTGTTGAGAGTCAGTTTCACTCCATGTTCAGATCTCGTATAAAGGCATCATTTCTCTTCTTCTTGATCTTACAATCTATAGTACCTATTTGTCTCGGCCGGGACAATTACACAGTTGTATACTGTCAAACAAAATATGTCAGTCAGGATCTAAACCCTCACCTCTGTGGTATGTTGCCAGTGCATTACCATTATGTTAGCTTGACCCTACAAGTATGATAGCCACATTATCATAATGTTAGTGTGACCATACAAGTATGATAGCCACATTATCATATGTTAGCGTAACCATACAAGTATGATAGCGACATTACCATTATGTTAGCTTGACCCTACAAGTATGATAGCTACATTACCATTATGTTAGCGTGACCATACAAGTATGATAGCCACATTACCATTATGTTAGCGTGACCATACAAGTATGATAGCCACATTACCATTATGTTAGCGTAACTATACAAGTACGATAAGCGACATTTCAATTATGTTAGCGTGACCATACAAGTATGATAGCCACATTACCATTATGTTAGCGTGACCATACAAGTATGATAGCCACATATTATTAGTTAGCCTGACCATACCAGTATGATAGCCACATACCATTATGTAGCGTGCACATGACAAGTATGATAGCCACATTACCATTATGTTAGCGTGACCATACAAGTATGATAGCCGCATTACCATTATGTTAGCGTGACCATACAAGTATGATAGCCACATTACCATAATGGTAGCGTGACCACACAAGTATGATAGCCACATTACCATTATGTTAGCGTAACTATACAAGTACGAAAGCGACATTTCAATTATGTTAGCGTGACCATACAAGTATGATAGCCACATTACCATTATGTTAGCGTGACCATACAAGTATGATAGCCACATTACCATTATGTTAGCGTGACCATACAAGAATGATAGCCACATTACCATTATGTTAGCGTGACCATACAAGTATGATAGCCACATTACCATTATGTTAGCGTGACCATACAAGTATGATAGCCACATTACCATTATGTTAGCGTGACCATACAAGTATGATAGCCACATTACCATAATGTTAGCGTGACCACACAAGTATGATAGCCACATTACCATTATGTTAGCGTAACTATACAAGTACGAAAGCGACATTTCAATTATGTTAGCGTGACCATACAAGTATGATAGCCACATTACCATTATGTTAGCGTGACCATATAAGTATGATAGCCACATTACCATTATGTTAGCGTGACCATACAAGTATGATAGCCACATTACCATTATGTTAGCGTGACCATACAAGTATGATAGCCACATTACCATTATGTTAGCGTGACCATACAAGTATGATAGCCACATTACCATTATGTTAGCGTGACCATACAAGTATGATAGCCACATTACCATTATGTTAGCGTGACCACACAAGTATGATAGCCACATTACCATTATGTTAGCGTAACTATACAAGTACGAAAGCGACATTTCAATTATGTTAGCGTGACCATACAAGTATGATAGCCACATTACCATTATGTTAGCGTGACCATACAAGTATGATAGCCACATTACCATTATTTTAGAGTAACCATACAAGTACGAAAGCGACATTTCAATTATGTTAGCGTGACCATACAAGTATGATAGCCACATTACCATTATGTTAGCGCGACCATACAAGTTTGACAGCCAGATTAACCGATTCAGTGCCAGAGGATAACATATCGCCAAATATGACCCTCTATTTGGACAGAAGGATGATATATCGCCATACTATGGTCATTGTTTTATTTGATTCGGTTAGTGGTTGCATATCTTATACAAGACGTTACAGTCAACACCCGCATTGTTTGCTGTTGTGATCTCTTGGCAAGTTTACGTTCAGTAGTTTGCCATTGCTTTCTGAACGATCGGCAACAATACCAATTCGTAAAACACCAACGCAACGTGGTCAGCTGACAAATCGCGCTCAGCTGTGTATCGCCACGGAGCCGGCTGGTTAACGGTAATCATCGTCAAGTGCCATGCCGACTGGCGTAGGTGTTCATGACTCCCCACAGATCTCGGTCTTTGGTTTTCTGGATCAACTCTACCGCTGATATTCAACCATGCCACCGTCGCAATCCATCCAGCAGCATTTCTCTTGGTTCAGCCTCTACCTCTCTTCCCCTCGATCTTTCCAGTTGTCACGATGTTCTCCAATGCCTCTCTTCTCATCACATGACCAAAAAATGTTGTTTGCCTCTTTCGTATTGTTTTATATAATGTTCTAGTTTCATTAGCCTCTTTCAGGCATTCGTTGTTAGTTACTTTGGTAGTCTAAGGAATTCGCAACATTCATCTCAGGAATCACATTTATGTTGCTTCCAATCTCTTCCTAATTTGTTCATTTACATTCCAAGATTCACAGCCATACAGCAAAACAGGTTCTATATAGCACCATAGCACTCTTTTTCCTACATTCAGTGATATTGACTTATTGCATAAGATATTTGTTTTTTTCATTTTCTGGAATGCAGCCTTTGCTTGCCCTATTCTGCATTTAACTTCTGTTGTGCATCTTCCATCTGATGTTATAAATGTCCCTAGATATTTAAAACTATCCACTTGGACATTTGGGTGTTACCTGTTTCGTTGAAATCACCATTGTTACTGTTTTCTTGATATTCAAGGAGAGTCCTTTCTTTGCACTTTCTGTTGCTACAATGTCCAACAATGGTAACGTTAACGGTATCAACCATAATTTCAATCCTCAGTGGACGGAAAAACAACATCTACTAAAATCAAATGCGCTATCTCGTAACACCAAAATCACAATATACAAAACACTGATCAGACCAGTGGTGCTGTATGGCTCTGAAACCTGGAGTACAACGAAAGGAGACGAAGCCTTGTTACAAACCTTTGAGAACAAAATTTTAAGACGCATCTTTGGACCCATTAGGGATACACAAAGTGGAGAGTGGAAAAGAAGAAGTAACAAAGACATTTATGATTTGTTTAAGTCCCCGCTAATCACTGGTATCATGAAGGCTAATAGACTACAATGGCTGGGGCATATAGAAAGAATGGAAGATAATAGGGAAACAAAACTCACTTACACTCAGGAAATAAATGAACGTAGACCCGGAGGTAGACAAGAAGACGGTGGAGAGATAATACATGTACAGACCTACAAGCACTTGGAATCAACGACTGGCAAGAGAAGGTCCACCAGAGAGACGAACGGAGACGGATTGTATGTGCAGCAAAGAACCTCAATGGCTCGGAACGCTGAAGAAGAAGAAGAAGTGAACGGAAATGTACATGATAATACTCGTTCATGTGATTGTGCACCATGCTTGGTCCAAGCCTACTTTTTCTTTGGCATTGAACCAGTTAACAAATAATATGACTGTTTGGGGAATTCAAAGGTTAGTTTATCAACAACAATGACAGAACAGTCTCTATAGCTATCAGCAAATAATTCAGGTTTTCAGCATGTGGACAAAGAGTTTGCCATTAGACTGTTTACGCTGGTATGCGATTATTGATTATTTGAATATCATCCTAGCAAAGCCCGGAAACAACACGGGAAGAACCGCTACAATCATTTGCATGTGATTATTAGAACAAATGACGGTGACCACGGCCCTAATGGTCACGAGCAGGAACCTTTAACATTTCCATAAGGTTAACTACTGTGGCAGTGGAAGGTTGATAGCGGACATTGTGGAGTTAATGTCAGGGCTATAGTCTAGGAATAGACATGATGATGTACTGGAGTCTGTGAGTATCCACTGGAGAGTTGACCTGGCTCTGAGGTCAATTTGCCGTTGTGAATGTCTTCTAGAAAGTTACCTGGGTCACGAATTGTGTAATGTCGCAACGCCAGATAGTCGGAAATAGCGAGCTTGCATTAAACACGCATAGTCTAAATAATGGCTGCGGAGATAATTCTTTTAGGGTCCTTCAACTTCTAGACACCAAACAGACACGATTTTATGCATACGTTTATACATTCATACAAACACAGTGATATCTACATAATATATAGTGGCATTAACATAAATGAACGCTTAATCACATTCAGATTTTATAAATTTCATATAGAAACGAACATACACAGAAATGCTATAGATAAGCAAACATACAGAGATACAAAACATATTAACTCACTCACGTGAATGATATTTACGAAATATGCATGCAATCAGTCGTTAATTTTCACATCTTTTAAATAAACATCAACACGCCAATTTATGTGTCTATTCTGTCAGACAGTTAGTCAAACGGAACGATGGGAAAACCAGGGGCAGATAGATACAAAAGAAATTATTTGTTAAAGTTCGTCCAGCCTTCTTGATTCAACGTGTTAAAAGGACTGATGGCACGAGCAGGACAATACAATCAACGTTGAAACATGAACGAGGATGACACAACAATCAACGTTGAAGCATGAACGAGCTGGGCACAACAATCAACATTATGCCTGAATGACCAGAACATAATCAACGTTGAAGCATGAACGAGCAGGACATCAATCAACGTTAATTCATGAACGAGCAGGACACGGCACACAAAACATTCAACGTTGAAGCATGAACGAGCATAATACAACAATCAACGTTGAAGCATGAAAGAGCAAGATATAATAATCAACTTTGAAGCATAATTGAGCAAGATACAACAATCAACGTTGAAGCATGAATGAGCAGGATACAACAATCAACGTTGAAGCATGAACGAGCAGGATACAACAATCAACACTAAAGCATGAACGAGCAGGACACGCCAATCAACGGTGAGACATGCCATGGGCAAAAGACAACATTGAACACTGATGAATTGTTCCTTACAGTACAATGTGTCACTTAGCGAACACAACTAGTCAAATGTGAAGAGTAAAAGAAACGTCTTCCACACATGGTACTGCAACATATTGGAATAATGTCTGTTCTTGTATTTCATTGACAGAAAGGCATATCCATCCATCATGTGCCATGCCGATCAGCGTCGGTGGTCATGTTTTGCCATCTCACTCGATCACAAGAGTCATGGATCAGCTCCGTGTTCCTGTCTCGACGACGCCACGTGGCCTAACCATCCAAGTATTTACTTCTCGGTGTTCCCCTTGGTCTAATCCCTTTGATCTTGCCACGTGTTACCAAGTTCTCCAAGTCATTTCTTCTCATAAAATGACCAACAATTTTTGAATGTCTACGTCTAATGACTCTAATCAGTCTACAATCTTCATTTATTTCTTGAAGGACTTGTTCATTGTTCTTTTCTGTCTGTCCATGGTATTCTTTGCATATTCCTCAGAAACCACATTTCCACAGCCATCAGATGTTTTTTTTTTCAGCTTGACTGCTCATTGTCCACGCTTCACATCCATACAAAAATACAGATTCTATGTAGCACTACAACACATTTTTTCTCGTTTCAATTGATATCTTTTTATTGGTCAATATGTTTTTCATCTTGCAAAAGGCTACCTTCGCAATGGCAATTCTTGCTTCTAATTTCTTCAAGGCATCTCCCATCCGATGTTATGACTGTTCCGAGATAACTGTACCGATTCACTTGCTTGAAGAATATGCCCATTTACTGGTATATCACATTGGGGTATTTCCTTCTTCCTAGTGACGACCATAATCTGTGTCTTCTTACTATTCAATTCTAACCCTAGTTGCTCACTGTGAGCAAAAACCGCATCTACTGAATGTCGCAGGTCCTGTTTATTGTCTGCAATCAAGACTGTATCATCTGCATATCTAATGTTATTGATTTATCTTTCCCCAATGTTCATTCCTTCAATATCTTCTATATTTCTGAAAATATTTTCACTGTACATGGAAAACAGATCTCGAGACATTACACATCCCTCTCTCAAACTCTTTTAATAGGCTGATATTGAGCTACATCATTATTAATTCTGATGGCAGCTTGTTGTTTCCAATATATGATTTTTTTTGCAATATAAGGTCTTTTCCGTCAATTTGTGGATCTGCAAGCATCCTTATCATGTTCACATGTCTCACTTTATCGAAAGCCTTTGTGTAGTCAATAAAGCAAAGATATATATCTTTGTTTACTTCTATAGAGCGTTCAATTACCGTTCTCAATATATACACAACATTTACTGTACCCTTGCCTTCTACAAACCCACGTTGTTCTTCTCCTATTTCGGGTTGTATTTTCTTCCTAATTCTTTGCATGATCATTCTCAGCAAAATCTTCGTGATGTGGCTCATTAAACTAATTGTTCTATGTTGATCACATTCCAAGGCTCCTGATTTCTTCGGGATTGCAATAAATATAGAATTACATACTTCAGGAGGTATATCTCCAGTATCATATATTGCGTTCAGCAGACTGGTGACTTGGTCTATTCCATATTCTTCTAAGGCATTGATAATTTCTAATGTGATGGTATCTGTACTCGGGGTCTTGCCAGTTTTCATATGGTTAAGAGCATTTTTAACTTCCATCTTCATAATTGATGGTCCTTCATTATTATTCCGATGATCATATTGTTCTTCTCTATTATAATGATAAAGTATTTCACATAATCTGACCACGCATGCGCCATACTTCTGCTTTACTTCTAGAGCTCGTCGAGCAAGTAGTTGACAATTTCCACGAGACACACAGACACGAGACACAGACAGCAACTGTAGTAGAAGGAACTCAACGTCCTAGAATTGCACACAGTCTTTATTCTGGACATTGTTATCTCCAAACCTACCCCGTGTGACATCGTGCTCCCGATACATAAGAGAGTGGATGCATCTCATAATAAACATGTAACGAATGTAATAACAGTTAATATTAATATGTAAGATTGCTATCGTTTTGAGCCCTAGACCACCACTTGTGCTGACGTGTAAACTTAAATGTCAGACCAACTCACTGTTGCCGCTACTGGCCATTTTTGGACGAAAGATCTGTCACCTTTGACACCGACAGCGCAGCTTATTCTTCGTTGATACAACATAGCACGTTGACTGGAAACTCTATTCTGTCGATAGCATGTTGATAATTGTAACTTGACAGCCTTCAATGATCTGCGTGATGTTCAGAAACGCCTGGGTACATTTTTCACAACCAGCCCACACCGCAGCTCCAACCTGACTGACTGTTCACGCTTCTTAGCCGTGACCTCACTTCCGTCCTCTCCAAATTCATGGAGTCTTGAGTGATCTCCCTTCTCTCGTGATAACATCACTATCACTCAACACGTTTTTGGGTGATTGCGATATACTGTTGTTAACTCTACTCTTGTTGATCGTTAGCTGTACCTGTATACCTTCTATTAGTACATAGTACTGGTACTGTATACCTTCTCATAGCTACATGGCAGCATGTAAAATCTGATCTTTGTCTATTATGATTTTGCCGTCTTTGGTTTTTAGTCAACCCGTTGATGAGAGTGTTCTATTATTAATGATGTAAATAATTCTTTTGTGCATTAATTTAGTTTTCCTGATGTGTGTTGTTTTTCAATTTCTTGCAATTTTCCTCAAGCCATGTTTCTTTTGCCTCTTTGCATAGCTTCCTAATTTTCCTGCTAATCTTTTCATATTTTTCCGTGTTATTTTGGTTATTTTTTCTTATTTCCATTAGTTTTAAGATGCCTTCCGTTATCCATTTCTTGTGTCCTATTATCTTTATTTTTGGGATGGTTGTTTCTGGAGCTTGGTTGACTGATTTCTGTAATATTTCCCATTGGTCCTTGACATCTTGAAATAATATTTCCATATCGGAAAATTCATCAAATCTGTTCTTTACCTCTACGTTGGATTTATCTTTTAATCTCCTCAATCTTCAGTACCCGTAGACCAAATTTTGTGTTTCTTTGTGTATATTTGACTTTCTTTAATTTTATATGTATATTTTTTTAAATTAATCTATGGTCGCTGTAGCAGTGTGCGCTAGGTATAGTTTTTGCGACTTTTAAGGGATTTCGAAATCTTCTGTTGATGAGAATGTAACCAATCTGATTTTTGATCTTATGATCAGGACTCCTCCATGTCCATAATCTCCTTGGTTGCTGTTTATACCAGGTGTTTCCAATAATCACATCATGCTCTTTTGTCCACTGTACAAGTCTGCAACCTCTTTCATTCCGTTCCCCTAGTCCATATTTCAAACTACTGAGCATAATCTTGCCTAGTACATCAACAGCAGCTAAAAAATGTTGATGTTGACTGCAACGACCTGTAAAGGATATGCAAGGAAAAAAAGTCCATACTTGCCTACTATGCATCCGTTCTGTTGATTTCCAACTTTGGCATTCAAGTCACCCATTATGATATTTACTTCAGAATTCTACATTTCTTGAAGACATTCTCTAAATCACTATAAAATTCATCAATGCTATCATCACTACTGTCTGCTGTTGATGCATAAACTTGTATGACGTTGACATCAAAAGGTCTTCCACTCAACTTCACCTTTGATCGATTTTAATTTCTCTGTATCCATTATAATTGCTACTTCTCGCTATTGTTTCTCTCCACCAGAATAGATTATTCTATATTCCTCAGATGTTATAATGTCCATTCCTGTTCATCTGGTCTCACATATACTTAACAGGTTAATATTTAATCTTCTCATTTCATTTTAATGTTATCAAATTTTCCATCCCCACACTGTCACTTGTTTTCCCGGGAGGAATGTGGAATCAACAAGCACATCTTCAAACTTATTATCTGTTGGGATTATTGACTGACTTCTGTCTACACTCCTCCCTTCTGTCTTCCCTTCCATATATCTATTTCTTTCACTCTCTCGGTTATTCCCTCAACACATACTCCGACAACAGTTCCTTTCAACGATAAATAAAAGATTTATTAATAAAAAAACTATGTCTGGTGTATGTATGGACTGTGTATATGTAGTTGGTATTGTCTGCTAGTGTGAATGCAAGATAGGACGGTTGACTTCGTATGTGCCGTAGTTCTTCTCGCCTTTTCTGTCGGCCAAAACACAGGACAGCACACACAGAAATGGAGTGATCTCACCCTGAATGATCTCCTCCTGCTTGAGTCTGGACTTAATCCAATTCTTGAAGAAAACAACTGTTCAATGTCTTATCACCAGAAAATAATCCGATTTGGTAAGTCACTGAAGTTCATATATTTCCCGTTTTGGAAGGTATTATAATCCACCTCTGAATACACACCGCCACTATCCAACATTGTCTAGAGTTACTATGAATGTTCTACACCATGTCTATTGTTAATAATGTTTAATGTTTCGGCACAGTGCAATTGCATGCAGTTTTAAGTATCCCTGCTTGCCACAGGTTAACGTCTTTTCCTTTTAAGGGTTTTAGTTGTATATTCGTTTGAGCATACAGTGTTCTGTATTTGACGTTAAGTTATCACTTCTTCATATTAAACCATGTCTATGTTCTTGTTGGTTCTAAGTAGGTACTTTATTTGCTCAAGTGCAGTAACCTTCATCTCTTCTCTGATTTCAATAGGGGGATTTGAACCTGTGGAGAAGATAGGTAATCTGGTGATATGAGTCTGCTTCATATAATTTTCTTATGTGAGAGTCCTTCTCTAGCCATACTGAAAAGCCTCCGAAAAACATACGGACATACGATTTCTGAGTGCACTAAAGTTTACACGACTAGATAAACGAATGCAATTTCACACGTTAAGAACAAACACCTATATCCCTATGCTACTATTACACTAAGATTCTAATACCTTATATATTCACTTATCCTCCTGGAATCGAAATACACTAGCGAATAACACACTAATATCCCATATTCTTTCGACCCTTAGGGACGTGTATTTCTTTCCCCACTCAGGAGGTATATATCATTCAGCCCAGTTTGGAACACACACTAACTAGAAATCCTCTGTTGCTACTATTTATAACAAGTGTCCAATCCTACGCTGATTGTTTGATCTACAATCAAATTTGCCGTATCCTGCCCATCAAACAGCGGTGAAATCACGTAGTGGTTAGTTGTTCGTTTCTCTCCGTTGTTACGCTGTTCTTCCGTTCATCGCTGGTCGCACTTCAAAGAAATCTATTCTATGATCACCGTCTCCCGCTGTGTTTGTCCGGTGTCGAAGTTTCCCCCTAGCGCGATCGTACCGTTTCCCGTGTCCGGTCAGATCGTCAAGCAATGAACTCGGCGAACACCTGGATCCTATTTTTATATTCGTAGGTCAATGATCGTTAATTTTATTCCTCCTCTCAGAATGAAGTACACAATTGTTAACCCTCCTCCTTCAGTGCATTTTAATATGTAAGTTATCAAGGAATCACTAAACTGCAGTTTTTTCCGTGACACACACATAGTTCTTACATTCCATGTTCCTACTTTCAATGTTACTACTCTTTTGCACTTCGTCGCCTGCTGACGGTCTGGAGTTACCTGGTGCACATGACTACTCCTACCGGGCGAGGCTGCTCCTATGGAGCGACCATTTACGCCGTTTCTCCGATTATCGATGAGTTTGCAATACATGATATTCTTGGCATCTGTAAAGTAGGTAGATTGCCATTGCTTTCCTTCCTAGCTGTAACCATACAGGTCGATGACCGTAGCCATTGTCCCCCCCCCCCCCCCCCCCCAAAAAAAAAAAAAAAAAAAGAAGAGATCCTCTGCCTAACGTCGTGAAGCTGGAGACCATAACCTACAACTATCATCCACCACCTGCACCCATGGCTTCACGTAACCCTGATCGAGGCGCTAAACGGGTACTGCACCTTGCCCAAGGGTGTCCCGTAGGCTAGCGAAGGGACCTTATATCTCCTATGATACTGAATACCCCTACCCCGCCACCCATGAAAGGCATATATAAATACCACATGGTAGAGGTTTGGAAGTTATGCATATATATAAAGCTAACATTAACAGATATCGTCACCAAGTGCCATGACTACTGTCATAGGCGTTTATGACTCCCCACAGCTCTCAGTTTTTGGTTTTCTGGATCAACTCTACCGTTGATATTCATCCATGCCACCGTCGCAATCCATCCAGCATCATATCTCTTGGTCTGCCTCTGCCTCTCTTCCCCTTGATCTTTCCTGTCGTCACGATGTTCTCCAATGCCTCTCTTCTCATGACATGACCAAAGAAAGTTGTTTGCCTCTTTCTTATTATTGTATATAATGTTCTAGTTTCATTAGCCTCTTTCAGGCATTGGTTGTTAGTTACTTTGGCAGTCCAAGGAATTCGCAACATTCGTCTCAGGAACCACATCTCTGTTGCTTCCAATATCTTCCTAATTTGTTCATTTACATCAAAAGATAACGTTGAGAGAAACATTTAAGGAACTCCTGTAGCCAACATAATTGTGCATTTGTTTGCAGCACCATCTTCATGGCATTGGAAATTATCCGCGACATGTCCGGTCTCAAACATTGTATCATTGTGATGTCAGGCTATGCCTCACTACAGTGCGTATACTCGGTAGCACGGATTGGGAGTGTGTATAGCAAAATAGCAATTTATAAATAAACATCTGATAGTGGGTATTTTCATTATCAACATCATCATGTGCCACTTTTAGCGTCAAGGGTCGCGGGGAGGAGTAACTGTCATCGGACATAATATTATATGCGCATGGATGATAAGTAAGCATAATGATGTGATTTTACAAATGATAAATTGACAGATTTGATATCAATTAAATTACAGTGGAATCTCACTCATTCCACCATCCTTCATTAGACATAATAATTGTGTGGATGATAATTATGCATAACTATGAGATTCACAAATGATTCCTCATATTTAACAATAATGAAATTACACATGAACCACCACATGTATGCTCTCATCAAATACATAGAATTATGTGATACACCCAATCTACATTCATTCATCATGAATCATAACCACACTTGCAGGGGTGATGATTATGATTATCATGTGTCTCACAAATGATAAATCCACATGTTTAGCAACAATGAAAATACATTTGACTCACCACATAAGTGCTTTCTCCCAACACACAAAATTATGATACATCTAGAAATCTATTTACATCTCATGTTCTCATCTACCTTTCTGTTACACATTACACTAATTTCTCTTAACAGTGCTGGCACATGTAAAATAGTTTCTTCTTATTGAACTAAGTAATCTTAGCATCCTAAATCTTAAGTTAATCACACTTCTAATCACTGCTGATTTAATTTAACTTCTTAAGAAATAAATTGTACAACCTAGGTCTAATGCTTACACATTAAATAAGTTGTTTAACAAGAAGAAACCTTCCTCATAGTTTAACCTCGGGTATCATCTATTCATGACCTACGACATCTGAATAAAGTACTTAATCTCTTCTAATTAATTAATTTCTTACGGACTAACCACCTGGTGACAATATTTCCACTTACCAACTTCTTCTTGGGAAAGGCTCACTTACTGACGTAATGTAAATTATAGCAATGTGCTTACATTCATGTTAATTGAATGGATTCAAACATTTCGGCTATAGGTTTCAGGATCTCCTTGGATTCGGTTTTCCAATGGCGATGTCTGCTTGTAGGCTGATGCTTTCCTCATCTCAGTAGTACATGATCTTGATTTCGCTGATTTGGAAGATGTTCTCACTCCTTCAGGTTCATCGTATATTCTCCTGTACCGTGCTCGGGTCGGTGTAAACAAAACGGACCGATTTTCGCTTGCATGCCGTATTTATTTGAGTTCCGTCCGGCTTGGGCTTGTGACGTCACTGCCAATCCAAAGTCTTCTTTCATCCGCTCTTCGGCTCAATGTCGCTGTTGGTTAGTGTTTTAGTAAAATGATGTGGTATAGTGGGGGGAAATATCAATCACGCTTTTGACGGTTGTGAGACTAATTAGTTTCCCAGGCAGCTGAGTGAACAATCGGTTCTTTCTCGATTTCGTAACAAATCTATTAAGTGATTATCACAGCCCGCAACTGCTGAATGACATTATTTATAGGGAGATCTACCTCTGGACATTAACTCGGAGTCTGCTGACTACACAAAACTTACCGAAGTTAGGGAACCTATTTTACGCCTTAGGAGCGTTGGGCATTATGGCACTAGGCCCATATTCTTATAGACCAATCGGCACTGGTGTGTAGTCTGTATCTAGTCGGTCCTCTTTACTTCCTCAGGCATTTACTGATACCCATTTAAGGCGTGGTGAACATGTGGGCCCGTATCAATGTTAAAATTCCACCCTGAAGTGGATTCGAACCCATGACTACTGGACAGGTGCACTACGGCGGCTCCCATATTAACAATGAAATACCTCAAGTCCCAGACTGGGTCTAGTTCCATGTTGACAATGAAATGCCTCAAGTCGCAGGCTGGGTCTAGTGCTATGTTGACAATGAAATACCTCAAGTCCGCGGAGTAAATATGACCTAATGTTCCCAATACCAGCCAGCCCGTAGTGCTGCGCGGTATCAAGACCTGGTTACATGCTAATATACCTCTAACATGAAACCCCAACATTGATCTTGTAACACTCCTCTGTCGGCTCGGTGGTCTTGAATTCAATCCGCATCGGATTTCTAACATTGACCCAGCCTAAAATGGGTACCAAGAAATGCAGTGGGAGGTAAAAGTGGCCGACATGATACTGACCACACCACCCGTCAAGTGTTGATTGGTCTATACAAATATGGGTGTGGCACTGTTTGCTCACTGACCAAACCACCCGTCAAGTTTTGATTGGTCTATACAAATATGGGTGTGGCACTATATTCTCACTGACCACACCACCCGTCAAGTGTTGATTGGTCTATACAAATATGGGTGTGGCACTGTATGCTCACTAACCACACACCCGTCAAGTGTTGATTGGTCTATACAAATATGGGTGTGGCACTGTATGCTCAAAGCGCCTTAACGAATGTAATAGGGTCATGAACTTTGTTTTTACTTTTGTTACACTCCTCTGGTTTGTGAATTTGGAGTGGGAAGCAAAGTCCTCTTCGAGATGATATTTTTGTGCCACTCGGGAGTGTACAAAGTTCAAGTCGATAGATACATGCCTTTTTCGGTCGCAACCGACCTGACCGCCATAGGATCGAACTTCAGAGTTAAAAGTTTGTCTTAAAGAGCTTTCACCAACCAACAAATCAACCAACATATAGGAGAATTAAGTTGCAATAAAAATAAATTAAACGTTACCTTTTGTGCTTATTTCATTGTGACCGAAACGTTCACAGTTCATCTATGCACATACAACTACATATATCTAGAAATCTCGATTGCACATAGAACTATATATTTCTATAATTCTTCTGTGCGCATGAAACTACTTCCAGAATTCTCATATGAACATGAAATTAAACACTTCCGAAATTATGAAGAAACTGGAGGAAATGAACAGGTGATTTTTGGGAAGATTGATAGAAAGTCGTGGGCGGAGAAGTTAAAAGGCTTGAGGCAATGACAGCTGCAGTTAGTACGAGATGACACATCAAAAGTACATGAAAAGATGTGTGAGATGTATGAGGTGGAAATTTTGGAATAGAAATATAGTCTTGAATGGGAATATTTATAGACAAAAGAAGCACCGAAAGACGTACATGTGTACGTGAAATGACGTGGCTGCTGGGCAACAAATAATAATATAAGAAACATCAACTAAATTCAAATAAAGTCGCTTTAAAAAAAAGTCGCTTAAAGGTCGACCGGGTAGACTTTATTGCACCGGGTTTTTATCCCATATGGCTCAGTCTCTTTCCGCAGCGCGGGCTACCGAACGTGTCGCGCAAGGCACGAACTCTGAATCTCCAGCGACGACCCTCAGGAGTCTCCAAAATAAATTCACCCGTGAACCGAATCACACGGCCCAAAATCGAACCCAAAACCTTCGGAGCTCGAGCCAGACGGCTTGACCACTTCGCCATGGAACTTAATCAAAAACTTAATTAAAATAGCAGTCGATGGTGCGGATCGACTGTCATCATCCCCAATTAGTATTACAGACCAAGCGTCTTGGAAACATTAGGATGTACTTTTATTGTTGGAAATGATGGGCCCTCTACATCTCTTGGTGTTATTCATCCATCAATCATGTGCCATTCCGGCAAGCAGGGCAAGTCATGTTCTGCCATCTCACTAGATAACCAGAGTCGTGGATCAGCTCCTTGTTCCTGTCTCGACCATGCCATGTGGCCAAGCCATCCAGGTATTTACTTCTCGGTCTTCCCATTGGTCTCTTCCCTTCGATCTTGCCAGTTGTCACCAAGTTCTCCAATTCATTTCTTCTCATAACTTGCCCAACAAATTTTGACTGTCTACGTCTAATGTCTGTAATCAGTTTACGATCTTCATTTGTTTCTTGAAGGACTTGTTCATTGGTTTTTCTGTCTGTCCATGGTATTCTTTGCATTTTCCTCAGAAACCACATTTCCACAGCCATCAGCTGTTTTTCAGCTTGACTGCTTATTGTCCACGCTTCACATCCATACAAAAGTACAGGTTCTATGTAGCACCTCAACACTCTTTTTCTCGTTTCAATTGATATCTTTTTATTGGTCAGTATGTTTTTCATCTTGCAAAAGGCTACTTTCGCAATGGCAATTCTTGTTCTAATCACTTCAAGGCATCTCCCATCAGATGTTATGACTGTTCCGAGATAACTGTATCGATTCTCCTGTTTAAGAATATGCCCATCTACTTGTATATCACATTGTGGTATTTCCTTCTTCCCAGTGACGACCATAATCTGTGTCATCTTAATATTCAGTTCTAATACTAATTGTTCACTGTGTGCAACAACCGTATTTACTAAATTTTGCAGGTCCTGTTCATTGTCTGCAATCAAGACTGTATCATCTGCTTATCTAATGTTATTGAT
This sequence comes from Cepaea nemoralis, assembly GCA_014155875.1. NCBI lineage: Eukaryota > Metazoa > Mollusca > Gastropoda > Stylommatophora > Helicidae > Cepaea > Cepaea nemoralis. The sequence goes on along the minus strand of JACEFZ010021987.1, from coordinate 152,015 downwards.
GTATCGTCCCCCAGTGTTGATTCCTTCCATATCTTCTATATTTCTGAATATATTTTCACTGAACCTCGAAAATATATCTGGAGACATTACACATCCCTGTCTCACACCTCTTTTAATAGTTTGAAATTGACCTACATCGTTATCAATTCTGATGGCAGCTTATTGTTTCCAATATGTGTTTTTTACAAGTCTAAGGTCTTTTCCATCAATTTGTAGATCTTCAAGCATTCTTATCAAGTAGACATGTCTCACTTTATCGAAATCCTTTGTGTAGTGAATAAAGCAAAAATATAGATCTTTGTTTATTTCTATAGAACGCTCAATTACTGTTCTCAGTATATACACAGCATTTACTGTATCCCTTGCCTTCTACTACAAACCCACATTGTTCTTCTCCTATTGCGGTTTGTATTTTCTTCCTAACTCTTTGCATGATAATTCTCAGCAGAATCTTCGTGATGTGGCTCATTATACTAATTGTTCTATGTTGATAGCATTCCATGGCTCCTGATTTCTTCGGGATTGCAATAAATATAGAATTACACAACTCAGGAGGTATATCTCCAGTATCGTACAATTGTTCAGCAGTTTGGTGACTTGGTCTATTCCATATTCTTCTAAGACATTGATCATTTCTACTGTGATGTTATCTGTACCCGGGGTCTTGCCAGTTTTCATATGGTTAAGAGCATTCTGAACTTCTATCTTCAAAATTGATGGTCCCTTTATTATTAATCAAATGATCATATTGTTCTTCTCTTGTATCATCATAAAGGTCTGACCGCGCATGTAATCTGACCACGCATGTAAAATCTGATCTTTTCTATTATGATTTTGCCATCTTTCGGTTTTTAGGCAATCCGTTTGATGTGTGTGTTCTTTTGTTAGTGATGTCATTAATTCTTTTGTGCATTAACTTGATATTCCGGGTATTGTGTTGGTGTTCAATTTCCTTGCAATTTTCCTCAATTCTTGTTTCTTTTGCCTCTTTGCATAGCTTCCTAATTTTCCTGGTGCTATACAAGCATATATCATATGTAGATGTTTGTTTTGTATTTTGGCATCGCTCGCGTTGAACTCGTGTTGTCTATACACGCTACTTCTAGTAGCACGGGACTGAACTTGTGAATTAGCTTTTCCTATTACCAGTGTCCCTCGCTGTCTGGCGAACCCACTCTGGCTTCAGAGTTACTTGTAATTTACGTCCTCATACCGAGGACGAGAAGTCAACATTTGAGTTCAACTGTCCGATGTAGGATTGTAATCCCCTACCTCACCTCAGCAGCAGCACGCCGGATATTTAATAACGAGCGTTCCATTCGACCATGTTGATCTTCATATTGCGAATATTGTTTAGTAGGGTTGAACAAGTGTATGACTTGTTGGCAACGAATGTTGAATGTGTGTTCCATTGTGTATGTATAGGAGAACACAGTGTAGGTAACATTTAATTCCACTATGAACAGGATACCCTACTCCAACTTGTGATTTATTTGTTTGTTTGTTCGTTTATTTTGTTTTTTTGGTGAAAATAGAATACATTCGAAAAAAAGAATATCGATCACATGAACAGGCAGAGATCCACGGGGAGGTCCAGCCATCAGAGGAAAGACAAACAACATGTGGAGCGTGAGCACGATGCTTTGTTTGAAGTTCCGAGACTGTCAGTGCAATTCAATATGAAATACACACCTACACTCAGTGCAGATGACTGTCCTTTCTAGCAAAAGGCAAAACAGAGATGAGAAAGGCGGAATAAGAAGAAGGAAGAGGAAGAAGAGAGCGAAAAGAAGGAGGAGGAGAAGGGGCGGTGGTGGAAGAGGAGGCGACGATGTGAAGGCGGAAGAGGAGAGGAGAAGAAGAAGAGATGAAGATGGCAAGAGGAATATATTAATATCAAGTACATCTAAATTACAGTGCCCATATTCTGCTTCTGATTATACATTAACCTTCTTCCCAGCAAGGTCGTCCCCGCTCTACCGACCAAACTTGTACACATGATACCGAGGTCAGCGTTCTGGAAAACAAAGAAAATGAAGTCAGAAGATCTTACACGTGTGTTCATGCATATGTTAACTCCTGTGTACACATACATAAGTGCTGCACGTGCTGGTAGGGTTTCAGATCTGTCATCCTATAGTAAACTATCTACACATACACAAGTACAACAAATATAATGAAGAAATCAAAACTAGGACACCCTTGTGAGAATACTTTATACAAGGACAGACAGACAGACAGACAGACAGACAGACAGACAGACAGACAGACAGACAGACAGACAGGCAGGCAGGCAGGCAAGCAGGCATATGAGTACAAGATTAGCATGGAGGCAGGCAACCGCACGGACGGACTAGCGGAGGGAAGGGTAGAGAGAGAGAGAGAGAGAGAGAGAGAGAGAGACAGAGAGAGAGAGAGGCAGAGAGATAGAGAGACAGAGAGAGAGACAGAGAGAGAGAGACAGAGATCTAAGTAGGTAGACAGGTAAAGACGAACTGACGGACGGAGGAGCAGACAGACGGGCAGGCAGGCAAGTGGACAGACAGACATAGAAAACTATTGTATTCAAGATCGATATTAAGTTAAAGGGAATCTGTGATGTATCATCTAGAGTAGACCTTCGAGAAATTTGTGAGTCAGTTCACGTATGCCAGACTCATCTGTTACGTTTGTTTATTAGGTGGCTTTTCTGTAGAGCCCATGTTCAACTGTCTGCAGTCTGAGATTATGGATTGCGTATGCACTCTGGGTGGCTCTGGGTATGACCCTGCCACTATCTACCTGTTGTGTAAACATATCCCTAGTGTTTATGTTACTTGTAGTTCCGCACGCTGCTCCACAGAGGATGTGAGAAATCTGCGGAAGACCAGGATGACATGGTGTGGACACCAGGTAAAATATGTTAAGGGTGCGATTAACTCTTAAATCTCAGTTGTCCGTTGAATCCAAGTGTTTTTTTTTTTTTTTTTAAATAAAATTAGCAATTAAATCACAGGCATTGGTGGATGTTTATAAAAAAAACAGTCGCTTAAAAGTCGACATGGTCGACTTCGCTGCACCGGGTGTTATCCCATATGGCTCAGTCTCTTTCCACAGCGAACTGCCGAAAACGTCGCACAAAGCACGAAATCCGTGGCTCCAGCGACGACCCCCAAGAGTCTCCGAAAAAATGCACTCGCTAACCGAAGAACGCAGCCCGGAATCGAGCCCACAACCTTCAGAGCACGAGTCAGACGGCTTGAGCACTTCGCCACGGAGACTCCCTGGTGGATGTTCATAGAATATAAGAAGCGGGTGTGGTAATAATAATAGCGAATATCATACCGGGAAGCTGTGTTGTTATGTGATGTGCTAGGACAATCACAGTTTGTAGGCCTGGGTGCCCGGAGAAATAGGTGGCACGCCTTTCCCTCCTGTAGCGAACAACGAGAGCTGACATCGAACACACGCTAAATCGTGCTCATTCCAATGTCAGCGTAACGTCCTAACCGTTACACATGTTCTGAGAAAATTCTAAACAATCAGATGCTATCTACAGGAACGTTGGGGATGGAACTTGTCAGTCCTGGGTTGGGAGAGTGTGTCATTCAAGATGAAAGAGTGTCTCATCCCAGATGAAGAGAGTGTCTCATCCCAGATGAGGAGATGTCTCATCCCAGATGAGGAGACAGCCTCGCCACAGATGTGGAGAGATTCGCATCCCAGATGAGGAGATGTGTCTCATCCCAGATGACAAGAGCCTCGCTGAATAAAAAGACAAGGGATTGTAAAGGCAATAGTGTCGACTTCACCGCACGGGATTGTATCCTGTATGGCTTGGTCTCTTTCCATAGCTTGACCTGCCGAACAAGTCGCAAAGAGCACCAACTGTGTAGGCCAGTCTCGACCCCCAGAAGTCTCCGGGAAAATTGCACTTGTTAGTACAAATGCATGCCGGTCTCTCTGGCCGAGGGGTTACACCACTTTCTCCGTAATCCCATTTATCACGCAGAGTCTCGTAGCGGGCGAGAACTAGAAGCGGTTCGACCCCCGCTGGTGACTTGCGGGATAACTGAGCCGGCCGCTCAGAAAGCAATGGCAAACTACTGAGCGTAATCTTGCCAAGAAATCAACAGACAGCTGAAAGATGCTGCTGTTGACAGCGATGTCCTGTAAAAGGATATGCGAATTAAAAAAAAAAATTAAAAAAGTACAAATGCGGAGTCCAGATGCGAACCCACGATAATCGGAGCGCGAGGCTTATGCAGCTTAACGTCTCTGCCACGGAGACCATCACTGGGGACAATTATGTCCTTTTACGTACGACCACCAATATAGCCCAAAAGCTGTCTCAGCGCTAGCAATGATTATTACCCAACTGCGCTAGCTACTATGAATAACGACATATTTCACAACCAGTCATTTTATAGCACTGTTGATCTTAGACGGTCTCCCTGGCCAAGGCGTTAACGTCTTTCTCAGCAATCCCGTATATCCACGTGAGGAACTAAACTGCGCGAGAATCGGTAGCGGTTCTCGCCGCGTTGGTAACTTAGGGGTATGTGAGCCGGTGGCTCAGAAAGCAATGGTAAACTATGAGCGTAATTTTGCCAAGAAATCAACAATCAGATGACAGATGCTGATTTTGACAGCGATGTCCTGTATAGGATATGCGGAAAAAAAAATTATCTTAAAAATATATTTGGGGAATTCAAATGAAAACCTTAATTTTGTGTGTGTGTGTGTGTGTATGTGTGTGTGTGTGGGGGGGGGGGGTGGATACGTGCGTGCGTTCGTGCGAGAGTGTGTGTGTGTGTGTTTGTGTGTTTGTGTGTGTGTGTGTGTGTGTGCGTGTGCGTGCGTGCGTGCGTGCGTGTGTGTGTGTGTGAATATATTCTGGAAAAGTAAATAACAAATGCATCATTTTTCGATGTAATCACCATTGCTTCCAACACAAGTCCACCAGCGCTGATAATGTGCTTGGATTCCTGGAGGAACAAATTCTCTTGGTTGCGTGTGTAACCATTCATGCAACACCTGCATCTTCATCAGACCGAAAAGTCTTTCACAGAAGTCACGCCGTTGTGAAATTTCCAACTCCACGCATATGTGTTGAGCTGACAGGCATGCATCGCGATACTGGACCTTCATTCTCTGATGAATTTTTATAGATTTCACCCCTTCACTGTTCAAAGATCTGATAACAGAACGCTGCTCCTTTTTGGTGCATATCAAACAAGAGGATTGCCATCTCTAAACTGCCCTTATGACGTCACCATGATCGTCTGCACTGTGATGACATTCCTAACAACAATATTGATAGTTTACAAGAGTTATTTCTATCACACTTTTAAGATTTTCATTTGAAGCCCTATCCTACGAACCGATCAATACTTGGACATTGATGTGTCGATTAACACGTAGAATACACACCGAGAAATCACTAAACAATTTAAATCAGTGTTCTCGACACTTAAGAAAGTCAGCTCAGGAACATGATAAGCAACCTGTCCAGGAAACTTTGACCCATTAAGTCCTGGATAAATAAAACCAAATGCTAACACATATGACATTCCCATGAGATTCCGAAGATTAAAATTATAATCCCGCAATACGTTGATTATAAATAAAGCATGGCTTGTGCGATATGCTCCCCCTGGGCACTGGGTGGCAGTTAGTTGACAATGGAAAGATAAAACCCGTGAAGGAAAATTACCAACTTAGGTTTAATGTCCACCAGTCGAGGAGAGGTAAGAGATGATCTGCAATACAATCCCGTTTCTACCTTTAGTACCGGGCCAGAAGAAAGGTATCTGCGCCAGCCCCATTCCGATAGATCCAGCAATTGTCGTGGCTCAGAATATCCTGACTTCAATGTGTTGGACTTCACAGCTAACTCTCATTCTTCCATAGGATTCTTAGTCAACCGACTAAACAACCAGCCAACCAGCCCCTAATCCGCGAATAATGGCGTCAGTTAAGCGTGAGTAACGGTTTTATTTTAATTTGAAATGAAGAAGTTGCAATCTCTGTGGAAATATAAGTTACTGTACTTAACAATTTTTGTTTCAGATCGATTTTTTATTGTGGTTTTTTTTTTTTTTTCATTCAGTATGTAAAGGCAACCGCTAAATGGTGTGTGTAACTTTTTTGCAGGAATATGCCATCAAGCTCAGATTGATTCTGTAGGCAATGTTACGTTCAGCAGTTTGCCATTGCTTTCTGGACGAGAAGTCAACGTTTAAGTTTACCTTTGTTAAAGCATGCATTTCAAGTTAGGAGTCGGCAGTATCCATGTCAGCCAGTCAACTGTCCACAACTGGTGCATGTACTGTTCATTACTTTCGTGCAATCTTACAAGTAAACGTACTACAGGACTCCACCTCTCAGATTGTCCCCCGCATTTAGATGTTCTGTACCCACGGCTGCCTCCTGTCTATTCACTGGCTCAACTCGCGCCGCTCACTGCTAATGTTCTCGCTCGAGTTTTCGGCTCTCGGAACAAGCAAACACGAGCGGACAAGGTCTGAATTCGCCCAGCTGTCACTATCGCCGCAGACATTCGCGCAGCTGTGTAGTAATTAATTCGCACACGCAATTCGGCATTTATATAACTGATTAGTCTAGGTTCCTTACAAGCAAGGAAGGAAATACAGAAGTTTTGTGTATAATAATACAAATATTTGAATTGAAGAAATGTGTGCCATTCCAGTCAAATCACACACTGTAACAGATTATGAAAACCTGTAAATGGATTTCTTCATTTCTGTGTTAATCATATTACTCGGAGTTCAACGCAAAGTTCTAATGGGTTAAAGATTGCTTGCGAGAAGTCGCCTTTCTGGAGGTAAGTTCAACGATGTTGGCATTGTTCTGTGTTAATTATTTATGTGAAATATTTTTTTCCCAACAATCTTCATTTTCAAAGGGTTAGGAATTGGGCACGCCCTTCTTATCTCTCTGCTGACATACATTATTTCATTCATAAATCACTTATGAAGCTTATGGAGAGAGAGAGAGAGAGAGAGAGAGAGAGAGAGAGAGAGAGAGAGAGAGAGAGAGAGAGAGAGAGAGAGAGAGAGAGAGAGAGAAATTATCTAGGGCAGTGTTTAATATGATAACTGCTCCGGGCAAACAGATTCTACTCTATACCAGAACAGTTTAGTAGTAATGTAGTAGTTAGTACAATGATTTACCAGCATGGCGATTGTGATGAAGTCGATACCAAATGCAGACAAGGAACCACGGGTAGCAGTCGGACTATTGGTCGATTCAGCTCCAATCATGGGTAACACAAAAGATGATGCGGAAAGTGAAGCTAGCCGTTTAATGCTTAGCTCATGAACACATACCTCCCCATATGTAGTGGTTGACTATAGAGATTACAGAACTAATATTTGTAAGTGTGATGCTTATGACATTACGTTACAATGGTAGGAGCATGGTCGCTTAAAAACAAAAGTCGCTTAAAAGGTTTTATCCCATTTGGCCCGGTCTCTTTCCGCAGCGCGGAAAGCGCTGCACAAAGCATGAACGCCGTAGCTTTAGCGACGACCCACAGGAATCTCCGAAAAATTTCATTCGTGAACCGAAGGACGTGGCCCGGAATCTAACCCACAACCTTCGGAGCCCGAGTCAATCGGCTCTGGTAGGAGTACGGTCGAACGATTACTCTATATCAGCCTCGACTTTCGCTACAAGAAGGAAAAACTAGGCCAACTATTCCTTCGCGCACTCTGGCCTACAAAAGAGGATCCGAACTCTTCACATACCACAGGAGGTTCCCAATAACGGACTTGTATGTGACTGTATGAGAACTAACATTACACGTCTCACATGCCTTACAATAACACAACACGTCTCACATGCCTTACAATAACATTTTACGTCTCACATGCCTTACAATAACATTATACGTCTCACATGCCTTACAATAACATTATACGTCTCACATGCCTTACAAAAACATTACACGTCTCACATGCCTTACAATAACAATACACGTCTCGCATGCCTTACAATAACATTACACGTCTCACATGCCTTACAATAACAATACACGTCTCACATGCCTTACAATAACATTACACGTCTCACATGTCTTACAATAACATTACACGTTTCACATGCCTTACAACAACATTACACGTCTCACATGCCTTACAATAACATTACACGTCGCACATGTCTTACAATAACATTACACGTTTCACATGCCTTACAACAACATTACACGTCTCACATGCCTTACAATAACATTACACGTCTCACATGCCTTACAATAACATTACACGTCTCAGGTGCCTTACAATAACATTACACGTCTCACGTGCCTTACAGTAACACTACACGTCTCACATGCCTTACAAAAACACTGCACGTCTCACAGGCCTCACAATAACAATACACGTCTCACGTGCCTTGCAATAACATTGCACTCCTCACATGCCTTACAATAACAATACACGTCTCACATGCCTTACAATAACAATACACGTCTAACATGCCTTACAATAACACTGCACGTCTCACATGCCTTACAATAACAATGCACGTCTCACATGCCTTAAAATATCACTACACGTCTCGTATGCCTTACAATAACACTACACGTCTCACATGCCTCACAATAACAACACCCGTTTGACATGCCTCTCATTAACAATACACGTCTCACATGACTTACAATAACAATACACGTTTCACATGCCTTACAATAACAATACACGTTTCACATGCCTTACAATAGCAATACACGTCTCAATTGCTTTAGTTACAACCACATGTCCAGTTAGCTTCGGGGTGTATGAAAGGATCCTTTTTTGTTATTCCTTTAAAGCATGAAATGCTCATACATATGCCCTGGAAGAATATGCTAAAGTACAATATAAAGTACAGGTACGTTTGTCTAAACAATGATTTCAGTTATAGTCATTCGACATTAAATGAACTAATTGAGTAGATCATCTGTTTTGAAAGATGTGTAGTCTATCGTATGTGCACTTTACCTTTCTATTATCTATTTCCAAAAGTATAATGACTTCTGGCCGACAATAGGCGTTAAATATAAGTGTTGACACCATAACTTCACATGCCCACAACAGGTTTCGGCCAGCGGACTGTTGTGTGACTTTAAACACAGAAGCAACAAACAATCATTATCGACATCCAGTGTCTTGTCGACTGATGTGGGGGATATGCTTCTCAACAAATTGCGATCTCCGACGGTATTGATCAATTCGTGTGTTGACTCCCTCCCATGTCATGAAACAAGACTGTCAAGAAATTTATCACGCTGCCTTTCTCTATTTCTCTTTCCAGAAATCTTTTCGGGTATCACATGTTCCAGTTTTTTTCTTCTCATAATGTGCTCAAAAATTATGAATATTTTTATTTCTGTTGCTAGTGATAAGTTGTCTTTGCGACTAAGCTTCTCTCAAAATGTCCAGATTGCTCATTTTGTCTGTCCAATTAATTTTCGGCATTCCTCTATAAAACCATATCACCAAGGCTTCCATGGAGTGTTTGCCTGTTGACTATATGTCCAGGACTCGCAGCCCTATGTTACAATGTGTTCTATGTAACAGCCGAGAACTCTTGTTCTGAATTTCAAGTACAGTGACCTATTGCACTAAATGTTCTGTGTTTGATAGAATGGAGTTCAGCACGATAGAGTGAATAAGAACGCATGATTTTAAACTTCCGGTATGCTGATGTAGAGGGTTCAACTCCTAAAACGGTCAGTTGGAGTACAATGTTGACTTCTCACCCTTAACTTGGGGACGTAAATTACAAGTACCTCTGAAATCGGAGTCGGTTCATCTGATGGGGAGAAACACTAGTAATAGGAAAAGCTAATCCACACGCAGAAATCAGTCCAGTGCACTAGAACTACGCTTGGGTTCAAAGCGAGGGAATGCTAAAAGCAACATTTGATAGAATGCAGTGTTTGCTTGTCCTGCTCTGTTCTTTATCTCTGTTATGCACCTTCCATCTGATGTTATCCATGTGCCAAGATATTTGCATTTCTGGACTTGCCCCAAAATAACGTAATTGTTTTAACTGCACATTTAGGCACAATCTGTTTCTTTGATATCACCATGACCTCTGTCTTTCTATTATTCAGGCTAAGTCGCATTTATTTATCTTTCTACAACGACTATATCTATCACTTCATGTCGTTCCTTCTGTCTTGTTGTTATCAAGAGGGTATGACCAGCATCGCGTAAATTATCTATATTATGTCCACCAAACAGGATCCCTGGTATATTTTCTGTGGATCTCATTATATGTTCACAATGAGAACAAACCATGTCTGACGCCCTTCTTTATACACTGAAATGTTCCTACCAGGTTACTGAGCCTTATGGCTGCTGTTTGCTGCCTAATATATGTTCTTTATTATTCACAGATCTTTGACGTCATGTGTTCAGTTGCTTTAGTAACGATATTATTTCCTCATGTTTCACATTATCAAATGCTTTTGTGTAGTCTATAAACCACATGCACTGATATGTTTTGCTTCTATAGTTTTTTTTTTTTTTTTTTTTTTGTCTAATAGTGTCCTGAAAATATATTTAGCTTTGTTTGTGCCCGTTCTCTCTACAAAACAACACCTTTCGTCACCAATTTCTGGTTTAATTTTGTTTCTTATTCTTATCATAATTATTCTCAGTAACAGCTTTGTCATGTAGCTCATCAGACTTATTGTAGGATGTTCTTCGCATTCTAAAAGCCTGGTTTCTTTGGAACGGCTATAAAGATGGGTTTTACTAGATCACGAGGAATGTACCCACTAGTGTAGATTGCACTGATGAAATTTGCGTATATTTAGAATCTAAAGTGACGTAGAGCCTCAATTTCCTTCAATTTAATGCTATATGGTCCGGGTGCCTTTCCTTTCTTCGTGCAACGTTGTACATCTTCAACTTCCGCTGCAAGTATTGGTGGACCCTCGTCATTGTTTTCGATATTCACATCCAGTCTCCTATCATCATGCAGCTCTTCCGGATATTCCGTGCATCTATTGACTATATCATCTTGTCCCATCAATATTGCACCGTTCCTCGATTTTACACACCCAATGGTATTTCGTGGTCTCCTACATGTTATTGTATTTATTTGTTGATACATGGAATGTGAGATTTTTTCCATAGTTTGTCTCAGTGTCCATGCACTGTTGATTCAGCCAGACTTCTTTAGCCACTTTGCATGTGTTTACTATTCCTTTGTGTATGCTATTATATTCTCCTTTATCTTGCTTTGCTTATCTTCTTTTATCCACAATCTTCAAAATGTTATCTGCCATCCATTTATTTGTTGCAATTCTATGTTTAAGTGGAATTATTGCTTTTAATGTCTGTTGGATTGATTCCAGCAACATGCCCCATTGTTCATCAATAGTCGGTATTATCTATATGGTAGTATATCTACTCTATACAGTAACATTGCAAATCTCTCTAATTTCTTTGTTTGTTTTAAGTAATGTTAGATCTAACTTATGGATTTTTAGTCTCAACCTCATCTTTCCTATAATTTGCATGTGGTCACTATATCCATCTGCTCCTGGTCTAGTATTAAACTGCTCCTAAATCTCTTTGGAATCAGTATTTAGTTAACTTGATTGCGAATAGTATCTCTAGAGCTTTTCCACGTAAATAAACTTCGAGGATGGTGTTTGAACATGGTGTTACCTATTATCGTTTCATGATCTTATGCTCATACTATTAATCTGTCACCTCTCCCATTCCTATCACCTAGGTCATGGCCACCAGGCACGCCACTCACCTTTTCTTTACCTACTTTGGCATTGAAATCCTCGAGTTTGACAATCAATTCACAAATGTTACACTGGTCCACGGCCAAGTGTATACACCTGACGAGATGTATTGAAATATGTCAGGCAATTAGTAGTACAACATTTTATTTGTAGCTTCTGTATTTAAATTCACTAAGGGAATACACTGTATTGTGTGACTGGTTGAGAATAAACACTGCACGTCTAATGCCTAGGTATAATTACACTGCACGTCTAATGCCTAGGTACAATTACACTGCACGTTCTACATGCCTAGGTACAATTATACTGCACGTCTACATGCCTAGGTACAGTCACACGGAAACTATACTTACGTTTGATTTACTTGTGTACCCACAGTTAGAGATTATAGACGTATTAGATAATTCCCCCCCCCCCCCCCAAAAAAAAAAAAATCTCTGTCTCTCTGTTTCTCTCTCTCTCTCTCTCTCTCTCTCTCTCTCTCTCTCTCTCTCTCTCTCACACACACACACACACACACACACACTCACACACACACACGCACATTCTGTACTGATTTCATAAAAAGGCAACACAGTACTTCAGACATCACATGAGAATGAAGCTAAATCAGCTAATGATGTGTGGCTACGACTGATAAAAATTACAAAACCGGCTATAAAGCTGGAGGGAGGTAAATAATGAAGTGGATACATTCTATCAAGAGTGTATTATACAAACACACATTCAACGCAGACCAGCCGCCCACCTGCTTCAAGTTGCTAAACTGTCAGTGGCCCTACATCTAGATGTTGGCTTGTCTGCGGTCCCGCGGTTATGTGTTCGAATCGCCATCGAGGCTGTACTTTGATTTGTTGTGTTTTTTAATTAGCCTGACCTGGCAGGGTGATCTAGTCTAACACGGGTACCAGACAATGATCTGGAGAGTAAAGGCGGCCACATCGATACAGAGACATCTCATATCAAGTACCGATTGGAATATACAAACATGGGGCAAGCACCATATCCAAATGGCCTCAAGGCGTAACAGCGGGTGCAGCTTAACTGTCACTTATTGTAACGCCAAATGTGGGCCAACAGTCATCATACTTGTGAGCATAGATAAGGGACAGGCAAAGCGCACAAAGGATAGACTACGCATCTTTCAAAACAGATGATCTACTCAATTAGTTCATTTAAAACCGAAGCACTATAACTGAAATCATGGTGTAGACAGACGTTCTACAAACTTACCTGTATGGTTTATTGTAGTTTGGCATGTTGCTCCATGGCACATTTCTGGGCATCTCATGCAGTAAAGCAGACACAGTAAACGACCCTTTCACACACCTTAAGGTCATGTGGGCATGTGGTGCCAGACTCATATATGTATAGACCAATCGGCACTCGGTGCCTGATGTTGTTAGTATTACTTGACATCTCAAGACATTTTACTAGCTCACTTAGACGGGGAGACCTGGGAGCACACGTCAATTGTAAATATTCGAATCTAGCTTAGTGCAGACGGAACCCATGATGACCGGGCCGGCATGCGAGCGTTTAACACCACGCTACCGCGGCTGCCACGGTAGGTTGTATTGTGGTGTATTACTGCATAGCATACATCTTCACTTCTCATGTAATCAGAGATCATGAGAGGGGACATTTTAGTTGTAAAGAGAACATACAATATGGTATGAGTCAAGGCGTCTCCCACGCTGTCCACAATATACACCAACCACTGTACACACTGGACACCAAACACTGTACACACTGTACACCAACTACTGTACAGACAAGCGGTCAGCTCTTGTAGACTAATCTCTAAGCGAGGAAAGGAGTGGGTCAGAGTGCCAGCGGAGCAGTCAGACTTGTGCAAGTTATAATCATCATTGAGCAATGAGTGCAGGGAGTGGCCAGCTGGGGCCACGGAAGTGGAAATCTAGCAACTAATTCAGGATAATGCTAGCTCGGGTGATGTGATTATCTACACAGATGGGTTGGTGTTGAGAGGTAGGAGAAGTGCCTAGGGGTTCTTAGCAAAAGCTAATGGTCGACGTTTGGTGCAGGAGAGCCTGGCATATGATACCACAACATCTAGCTTGAAAATGGAGGTGGAGGCGGTCAGTGCAGCTTTTCACTGGATGGAGAATATGATACACACACACATCGTGATTGTAACTGACTCAGAAAGCATGCTGAGGAAGGTGAGGACAGGCAAGCTTCGGTCAGAGTGGCATGCTTCGCTTCGGAGGTTACGGGTGGCAAGCATCGCCTGGATCGTTTCTCCGGGGCATGCCGGTGTGCTGGTGAATGAGCAGACGGACAGATTGGCTGGCTCGGCAAAACTTGGTGGAGTATTGATGCATGACAAGGTAGACGTGGTTGCGGCCTTGTGGGAGCATGTGTACACCTCGGAGGAGCAAATGGATCACCATGGTCTGGCAAGAATGTGACAGCGAGGAGTGACGAAGGGATCTGTCCGACGCTCGACGCTCAGAGGAAAGGCGAGACGGACATATAATCAGATTGCTACAGGTACTATTGGGTTTGGAACTCTTCGCTGGCTACTGAGGATGGGGACGGAGCGCTTATGGGAATGCCCCGAATGCCGTGATGTCGGTTCCTAAATCAATCAATCAATCAATCTCTAAGCACTGACGACCAACCCATATGAACTAAAAGTAAAGAAACCATAAGGTGCATGAGCAGATAGTGCTAATCCAATATTGTTATCGACAAAACGACACTTGGTTTGTCAGTATCCTACCAATCGTGTTTACTTCCCAAGACATTTCCTGTACCAATTTTAGACCGGGTCTACCTGGAAGCTCAGGTCAATTTTAGGTTGGGTCTGCCTGGAAGCTCAGGTCAATTTTAGGCTGGTCTACCTGGATGCCCAGGTCAATTTTAGGATGGTAAATGCAGGTCAATTTTAATAATCCACCCGAAGCGGATATAAGCTTCATGGCCACGGGACTTGCAGGCCAGTGACTAGACACTACGCTACCACGGCTCCCGTGCCATATGGAGCACAGCTGCAAGTCCTTGCTATTACATATAGGTACAGTCAGTTAGGGTTACACATAATAGGAAAGGCATTCTACTTACAGTTAGTTGCATAACCTTTACAGGACGTTGCAGTCAAAACCAGCATTTTTTAAAATGTTGTTGATGTCTTGGTAAGTCTACCTTCTGTAGTTTTCCATTGCTTTCTGAAAGACCGGCACCCATACCGTTTCGTAAAATACATGGGCAACACAGTCTGCTGCCGAATCGCGCGCAGCTGTGTTTAGAACACGGATATGCGGGATCACGAACCGCATCCATATCGCTTTCGCCACGGAGACAGCAGATCACTTTCTGCTTTAAGTAAATTGTATTATAGCTAAATAAATTGTGTCCCGGCAGTCAACTAAACTTAAGATCCAACAGTTGTTTTTAGAAGAATATCACCCCGGATCAAATTCCACAACCCACATGCCTTGATATCAAATTTTATTGTGAGATTAATACGGAGATCGCAAAATTCTACAAAGCCTGGAACAAGCAAAAATTAACTATTTAATGACAAGAGTGCGTCATCGAGCGGGCGGATATAATTATGTTCTGTCAGAAATCTATCCGTGTTAAAATATTGGCTGTGTCCTGGTCAGCTGATGTTAAATCCAATTTTGATCGAATAAAACGATCATTGAACCGAGGGAGAAGATTAACTGCAGTGCAATTACAAGTATGCCCATTATTTTAAAGGAAAGTAGTTCACATTCAACTTATGAACCTAGGTCAGAATGGTCGAATGGATAAGAATGCGTGTTCTTAGACATCCGTGTGATGACTCTGAGGTAAGGGTTCAACTACTAAACCGGATAGTTGGACTAAAATATTGACCTATCGCCCTTGACGTGGGTCGTAAATTACAAGTACCTCTGAAGTCGAGAGTTGGTTCGCCTGATGGCGAGGGACATTTAATAGAGAAAGATAATCCACACGCAAAATTCTTCCCAGCCCTACTAGAAGAAATGTGTATGGACTATGCTTGAGTTCAAAGCGAGGGAGCGAAAAAAAAAATAATTAAATTTAAAAAAAAACATGAACAACAGAAGACATCGATACCATTGTTCAGTCTGAACGTGCAGGCGATAAACCGGTCATCCGCGGTATGACGCAGTATAGCCAGGGTACATCCGCGGGATGACGCTTTATAGCCAGGGTACATCCACGGGATGACGCAGTATAGCCAGGGTACATCCGTGTTATAACGCAGTATAGCCAGGATACATCCGCGGTATGACGCAGTATACCCACGGTACATCCGCGGTATGACGCAGTATAGCGAGAGTACATCCGCGGTATGACGCAGTATAGCTAGGTACATATAAATTAAACAGGAAAGGGAACCCTGTTCGACGCCTTGATGCGCATTGGACATCGCTGTCAACATTAGCATCTTTCAGCTGATTGTTGATTTCTTGGCAAGATTACGCTCAGTAGCTTGCTATTGCTTTCTGAGCGGCCGGCTCACATACCCCGTAAGTTACCGACGCGATTCCAACCACTGCTGATTCTCACCGTCGTCACGTTACTTACGAGAGTATACGAGATTACGGAGAAAAGTCGCTAACCTTTAGCCCAGGAAGGCGGCGGGTATATGGTGCTGGGCTCATATTTGTATAGACCAATCAGCATTCGGTGTCAATATCATGCCAGTCGCCATTACTTCCCAGAAAATGTCCCGGTACCTACCCATTTTAGGAACGGTTGCCATGATCGCCTAGGTCTAGTTAAAAAACCAGTCTCGATGGAGATTCGAACAGAGTCCACCACGCCTTGAGGCAAGTATGCTAGCCACAGCGCTACCGACCCTCCCTAAACCAAAACATACGTCCCGTTGCTGGAAGTTCCTGTGGTGGTATGTGAAGTCTTAGGGCCATCACATTGTTGTAGGCCTGAGTGCATGCAGTTACAGGTGGTCAGTCTATCCCTCTCTTCATGAACAACGAGAGCTGGTATCAGCCCTGGTCCGACTGCGCGCATGCTATTGTCAATGCAACGTCCTAACCGTTACATCGTGGCGCCTGCTACTACTACATGGACTCAGACTAAATAATTAGTCAGTAAATTACTAGCCCTATACACGGACGACCTTGCATGTAAATGTCAGTGTCAAACACCAGACAATGGTACACATTAGATACAATGTTTGCATCAATATTTCAGTGCTCCAGAGCCAGAAATGTCCATGCTATTACCAATTGAAGAGGTGGAACTACTTGAGTACATAACCGCAACGTATCCCACAACTTGTTTATAAACTACTGGGTCAACTAATTCTGCCATCGCAGATGAAAGAACGGGAGTTTACATTTGGCTAGATCATGAATATTTTCCAACATATATCTCTGCCAATCCAGATGTTAAAAAATTACTTTGAAGCTATATCCAGCCAAACCTGAAGTACGAAAGCCAGTCACGTAGTTAGTAGACATGTGAAAAGTTATGTGGAAGCAGTTAAATGTGATTTTATACAAAAACGATGATAGTATCCGGGCGGATAGAAATAGTAATGAAGATATCTTAAAAGTTAACAACCCACAAAGAGAATTCTCTGCTAGCATCAGAAGAAGACAGTCTATATTCTTTGGGCATACCAAGAGAAGGGGATCAGCTGGAGTACGTGGTGACAACGGGAAAGCTGGAGGGTAAGAGACCAAGAGGAGATCAAGATCGAAGATGAGTGGCAGTTTGGCATCATGGCGTGGAGAAATATCAGTATCAGAAATCATTGGCATTACACGAGACAGAAGGCCGTGGACTAAATGACCACCAACGCCACAGGGCCTAGACTATAAGCCTTCAAATCCCTTTGATGCAACGCGAGAGTGTGTATTGTAATAACTTTACAGACGTGGCTGAGGCAAAACAACAACATATAATAATACATCATCATCATCATCATCATCATCATCATCATCACGTGTCATGCCTATAGGTACTAAATGAGTACTCTATTCATTCACTCAGTAGCATGTCCTTTGCAGAACCTTGATCTTATAATAATCTTCCGGAAAACTTCTCGGTCATAAGCAAGATGTCCCGCATCTGATACACCCATTTGGAGAACATCTACCACATCATGTACCCATAATTTCTTTGGCCTTACTCTTACTCTCTTCCCGGGCATGTACCTATCCTTTATTGTTCTCTGAAAACTTTCATGACGTTTAAAGTCACCAAAATATTTCAATTGTCTGTGCTTTTTCATCTTTGCTAGCCCACCTTCTTCAATATCCAACTCTTGTCGTATGAATTTATTTTGTTCTTTTCTGTATCCAAGATATTCTTAGAACCCGTCTATAACATTTATATTCAAAGGCCGACAGATTGCTGTTGGTTATGGTCTGGATTGCAAACAATTAGGTATATTTAGCTCCTGCGAAAAGAAGAGACATACTAAATACAGACACAGTGTATATACTTTACAATAGACTCCATACAGGTGAAAACATAGTGAGAATTATTCACAATCAGAAACAATCAATAAATATATAGCAATGATGTAATAAAATAAAAATTTACACACACACAAAAAATAAGTATTATAGGAAACAAAGGACAACCGACATTTCGATTCTAAGAATCTTTGTCGACGACAGGACAACACAAACAGATTGTAAAAAAACGGGGGAAAAAATACACAATAAAATAAACACAACTTCTTTGTTGACAGGAGTGAATAGAAATGGGGTTCAACCCTGTTTAGAAAGGCGCCCTTTTGCTACAAAGTTTAAGTACAGTTCGGCTGCCAAAGTGCCAGATAGGATGTGGGTAACCAAAGGTGTGTAAAGAGTTCGAATTGAATATATAGAGGGAAGCCAGCATAGTTTTACAGTGGCAGCCACAGCAGTATTGATTCCAGCTGGGTGCAAGCATCCCAGAGAGTTTATAAATTGGCTTTCAACTTTAAGCCTAATGGAGTCATTAGAGAAGCAAGGCTTCATTGCAGTGACACATACATCATCGACTCCATTGTGGTTAGAAGAATTAAAATGGTTGGAGACAAGTTTGTCAGCGTCTTGACTAATATCTTTAAAGTGTTCCCTAAAACGGTCGGCAAAGCGTCTGCTAGTTTGACCACTATATTTCATGTCACTTCGTTTGCAGGTTATAACATATATTAGATTGCGGGATATGCACGTGAAAGAATCTTTCAAGGAGAAGGTGTCTAGGGGAAATGTAATCGCCGGTGTCTGATAAATGTGTGGGCATGTCAGACAATTTTTACAGTGGCACTTAAATGTACCCACAGATGAAGTATCTGTGAGGAGGCGGCTATGAACATTTAGAGAACACCGCACAAGTGGTTGGGTCAGATCCCAGGATAGACCAGTGTCGGAGACAAATATGCTTGATGGCATGGGCATGTGGATGAAAGGTTAGGATAGGTTTAGGTTTATTATTAGGAGGTCGCGTTTTCGTGACAAGGAACATTTCACACGAGACTTGTGTAATGCGACAGAAAGCTATGGACAGAATCTCCTCTGCGGTTAAAAGTCTAGCATTTCATGGGCCTTCTCTAGGAAGTCTTATCATCTTGACAGATACGACGAAGACGGAGTAGCTGGGAATATGGGATAGAATCTTTGCAGCTTTTGGGGTGCTGTCACAAGCTCTTTTGCAACAGAATGAGATTGGTCGTTGTCTAGATCCTGATGCTCCTTCTATATCACTGCATAGTGTAAGCTGGGTTAGCCCATGTCCCACAACACAAGTCATTACTGTAGTACACATCTATTAGTCACTGAACAAGATTGCGTTTGCGCACAGAATATCCCTTTAATGATGAATGAACACTGAAACAGGCAACATATATAAATCCAGTAACAGTAATTCCAGAATATATCCTCATCACAACCTAACACTCAAATAACACTGCCTTCTCCAGGCCTTCTTAATCTAATCCACCACGACAGTTAACCAGCCACTCTCCCCTGCCCGAACTCACTCGATCCAACCCACTCTGGGTCTAGGCCTCAACTACCTATCCAGTCCCCTGACTCCACACAACACTACTCCCCAGCCCAAACTGTCTGCCTCACAACCACACAAGCAGGCTGACGCCTCCTCGACTCCCCCTTAAACTCACTGCCTCCAACCTTCCCCGTCTGTCTTCTTATTTACCCTATCCGGATACCTACTACCCAGCCTCATTTTACCTCCGTCTATTATTTCTCAGGGCCGGTTAGCTTTGTTTATATAGTACTACTTTCGCTTAGGTCCGATCACGCCCAATGTTAATGAACAAAGGCATGTTGCACTACCCCCCTCCTCAAAATAAAACATCATTTTCAAATGATGTGAGAGCAATTCTTCTCACACAAAACAAGAATAATGACCCAGTAACATTGCCTGGGTAGCCGTAAGTATGACTCCATCTTACTCCAGCTACCACACTAAATAATACATCAAGTAATCATAGTAACCTCCCATATTCCCCACACATCAACACAACCAACTTTCCATCTTGTGTACCAATGCGTGAGCTAATACATCGCATAATAATCAACATATCATAGAAAACATTATATTTGTGTACCCGCAGGTCTATTAATATCTTCAAGAACACACAAACTATGTAACTTTGCTAATAATTGTCCAGTAAACTAATAATCGTCCATGAATACATGTCGAGGCGCTGCATTGCCTTTGTCTTCCATCGCCCAATATATTGTATTAATAACAAACCATAATAACACACGCCAGATAGGATATAGAACCACATGTTAATTGTTTATGTGGCCTCATGCCCTTGGTAATTCCTTGACAGCAGGTCTGCCATGGTGTTGTCTTCACCCCGTATGGGCATCGGCAGAAATGCGTATTCCTGCAACAATATGCTCCAGCGATGAACCCGTGCGTTCTTCATCGCTGCCGTATGGATGAATGTAAGTGGTCTGTGGTCAGTTTGTAGAATGAATTGTCTGCCCAACAAGTATCTGGAGAGTTTGTGTACCGACCATATATCAGGTGGTTCTTTTCTTGCATCAAACATCCGCCGATTCCTGTCGATGATGCGTCTCGTGTACCCATAACTCATGGTCCCTATATATGTAAAACACCTGTAGGCTATCCATAAACCTGGGTCAGTGATGTCGTTAGCACTCTTTTGAATTGACTTAACTTTCCTATCTGTATCTTGCACCGTTACACCGGATTCTCTGTTTAGTTTGACCTCTTTACTAAATCCTGGCCAATATAACTGGTACACTGCTCTCTGCTGCGTACGCATTATTCCTATGTGCCCTGCACATGAAATATCCTGAGCTGTTCTTATATATCGGTCTCTATGCTCTAAAGGTATCCCACCTTGGTTGCTTATAGTCTTGTCATCTGACACATCGTTAGTGAAACTATTATTCGTCCCTTCAAAGCCACCCCTCTCGTTCGTTAATCGCTTATGTTCTGGATTACCATACATCTGACAATCATTTTCAAGAGTGCTGTCTCGTCTTTGACAGTCACTAGGGCTTTGCTTGGGATCAGTCTTCTCTTTTTCAGCGGTGCTATCATTCGTCCCTGTTTGGTTGTCAACTTCAAGTGCCTCTTCTTCTTCAGCTATAGTATCTAATCTAGGTTTTCTTCTGGTAACTACCTCGTTACTGCTTACACCATATTTGTGGTACCAATGAACTACTTCCTCTTCTGTACACTCTTTAACTCGTGGCACATTTCCAATGATCAGATCTGCCACTGGTGAGTCCAGAACACACGCTGTCACTCTTCCTGTGATATATGGTGTCGTCACTGTGATCACGGCCAATGGGTAAAATTCTACTGTACCATTAAACGTTATACATCTAACCTTTTTCCCTGTGTAATCCGAGGGATGTACTAGACTTTTTCTAACCCGATGGTCGTACAACCAGGAATCCCTAAGTGTCACTGCTTCACTATCATTAACAAACCCATGATGCAGCTTCAAACTTCCTCCTGCATGCACTGCTGATCCTGCTTGAAATGTGTGACCGCCCATTAAGACAGGCTGACTGTCTTTATCAAAAAGAGGTTTGCATCCACTACAACTCTCATTATTGATTGTCTCAATCACTTGCGCTGCATTTGAGTGCTCAGTTTCCCCATCGTACATTGATAGCGAAAGTGCCCGGTCCCGCCACATTTGAAACAAATAATGTCCTTCCTCCTATTATTTGTTGGCCCACTGGATGGTTGTACATCACACTGTGCTGCCTTGTGTCTCCAGCTGCCTACAATTAAAACATCGGAATAACTATTTGGACGCCTCCTAAAATTTCCCCTGTTGTCTGGGTAACGTCCTGATCTGCCAAAATGTATTCCTTAAAGAATATCTTAAGCACAAGGAAGAAAAACGTTTTGCCAAGCCTACGCTGATTCAGATAGAAATCGCAAAAATGCCTATCAACTAGACACATGCAATAACACAAATCAACAGATTACGCACATGACACTTAAAAAGAAACAAAACGAATGGCGGGTACACCCAACAAAAGCAGTAGGCCGCCGACAAAAGTGCAACAATAACAGCACATAAGTCTTTAGTTATATGAGTAGTTTTCTAACATCGCCTGGATCCGCTTAGTGGTTAGACCTGACTCAAATGTCTGAACCTGTTTGGTTGCTATCTTCTTGAATTAATGGTAATGATTCATCTTTGCCGAAAAAGGTAAAATTGGTAATGAATGTCCAGAATTGTAAATGTGTATATATAGTAACTTTTTGGCAAATAAATTCGACCACTCTGGAAGCTACTGCCACTGATTGTCTGCTGTAGAATATTTGCCCGGTGACGCGATGATGATGATAACAGAACGATGGTAACAACGACGAACATAAATCTCGGTTTCGGTGCAAAACAACTGGTATTGTTTATCGTTTGCGACCTACCCTCACAGTCACCTGAGTCGTCTTGTAATGCTAGTGGAAATTTCCTCAGTAAACTTCCCTTGTACACAGCCTTGACTCCCAAGGTCACCTCAGTTACTCTTTGTAAAAATTAACACACACTGAATCTGGCTGTGATCTGAAGTAATAAAACCCCTTTCCAGCGACTGCTTGCTCTTTTCTTTATACACAAATACTTGCTGTCCTGTCCCCGTCTTTCATTCCTCTTCGGTGGACCAGAAATTGTCACTACTGTGTGTTCCACACTTCCTCATAAATCTCCCCTCCTCGGGTGAGTTTTTAAACATGTATTTCACCTGTACTTGCCCGCTGGCGCCCAGCCCTGTCTGTTTACCTGCGCTGAATCGCCTCTCGACCTGTGAAAGCACCGTGCGACTGTCCTCGCCACACACACACACACACTGGCCTCAGCGATACTGTCCCGCTGCTATCGTAAATAGTGCCAACTTTCTGTCAACAAAACTTTTGACTCTGTCACTCTCCCCAGCCCGAACTCACTCGATCCAACCCACTCTGAGTCTAGGCTTCAACTAACTATCCGATCCTCCCTGGGTCTACCCTTTAACTAACTCCCCAGTCCCCTGACTCCACACAACACTACTCCCCAGCCAAAAACTGTCTGCCTGACAACCACACTAGCGGGCTGACGCCTCCTCAACTCCCCCTTAAACTCACTACCTCAAACCTTCCCCGCCTGTCTTCTTATTTGCCCTTTCCGGGGACCTACCGCCCAGCCTCATTTTACCTCCGTCTATTATTTCTCAGGGCCGGTTCGTTCGCCTATATAGCACCACTCTCGCTTAGGTCCATCACCCAATGTTAATGAACCCAGGCATGTTACAGGTGCGATAAACGGTATAGGAGGAAACAGTGAGCAACAGTAGGTTTGTAGTACACGGAGGTCGTGGGACCTGTAGGATTTATTTTAATTTTATTTTTAATTTTAAATTTTAGGTGATCATGCCTGCTGACAGGCGGACTATGTCATCTCTCCATCGCACCGTCTCCGATATATTTGCTCTCATATCCCAGGATATGTCACGTACAGCCATTACAGCAGGAGTTAAATATACCTAATTGTGTGCAGTCCATATTGTTATATTCTGCTGCAGCCGCTGCTTCTGTTCTTTTGGTTCTGATCTGCACCTTGCCGCGATAGGCAAGATGATATCATCAGTAGATTTATCGATTGATTGATTGATTTATGAACCGACATCACAGCATTCGGGGCATTCCCATAAGCGCTCCATCCCCATCTTCAGAAGCCAGCGAAGAGTTCCAACCCCAATAGTACCAGTAGTAATCTGATTATATGTGCGTCTCGCCTTTCCTCTAAGCGTCGAGCATCGGCCAGATCCCCTCGTCACTCCACGCTGTCGCATTCTTGCCAGACCATGGTGATCCATTTGCTCCTCCGAGGTGTACACGTGCTCCCACAAGGCCGCAACCACGTCTGCCTTATCATGCATCAATACTCCACCAAGTTTTGCAGAGCCAGCCAATCTGTCTGCCTGTTCATTCCCCAACACACCAGCATGCCCCGGAGAAAATATCCAGACGATGCTTGCCACCCGTGACTTCTGAAGCGAAGCAAGCCACTCGGCACGAAGCTTGCCAGTCCTCACCCTACTCAGCATGCTTTCTGAGTCAGTTACAATCACGATGTGTGTGTGTATCGTATTCTCCATCCAGTGGAAAGCTGCACTGACTGCCTCCACCTCCATTCTTAAGCTAGATGTTGTGGTATCATATGCCAGGCTCTCCTGCACCAAACTTCGACCATTAGCCTTTGCCAAGAAACCCCAGGCATAATAACATCATGACTGTGACAGTGACACACTCCTACTTTCCATTCTCCCCCATCCAATTCTTTGTTTACTAAACACCTACTTGTTGTTTAGCACTGAATCTGTTCAGCAACGGCTTATGGTGCCTTGCACTCAGTTAGTGCCGTTTAATTTGAAGCAATGCGACCAAAACCGTTAATTTATAGGCGTTGATACTGTTTATGAAATCTCTGTATTGCATATATATAAGGAGCTGAGGTAGCGTCCAGTGTACTGGTCCGGATTTCAATTCCCTAGTAGTGGCAGCATTAAGTTGTTTCCTACGAGCAATTGCTCTGTGATCGACCCAGCCTTGTAAGACGGTTGCCCAATATATTTGTCACAGTTATTCCATGAAAATTTAGTGACAACTGGCAAGCTTGATGGGAGGAGAGCAAGAGGAAGACAAAGGAGTGAATACCTTGATAGTTTGGCAGCACGGCATAGTTGGGACAAGAACACCGACCTAATTCGAGACTCTGGTGACCGTGTAAGATGGCGAACCGTCATCATCATCAAGTGCCATGCCGATAGGCATGGGCGGTCAGCCGACGTTTATCGGCATGGCACTTGATGATGATGATGATGATGATGATTCCAGGAAATAAACGCAGTGGGAAATGAAACTGGCTATTCCACTTTAGTATGGCAGCCACAGTGGCGCAGTGGCCAGCACGCTAGCCTCCCGGCCCTGTGATGATATTTATGATTAAATATCTAGATGGAGTAGTTTTCTGTTGAATTTACTAGAGCTTCCATGTGGACCCAGACTAAAATGGGTGCCAGGAAATGGGTGAAAGAAATGTCCCGTAGAGTACTATTGACCACATCACCCATGCAGCGCCGGTTGTTCATAACAATATAGGCTGACACCAAATGCCAGGTACGTCTGAAGGCATGTACAAGAGTTTGAAACATTTGTTAAAATGTCGAATGTGCACGGGGCTGCGTGTACATATTTTACATTGGAGTAATCGACTATTGGTTGCTGTGCACGCCGATGACTGAAGCAAAATTGTAGGTATTAGAATGTGGACGGCTGCACTTGTGGGTAGTTATGATGGAACAATACTACAATTCTGTCGAGACATGATAACTATTACATATCAAAAATAGACCTTTAAATCTACCAAGGCCATGTGGAATACGTAATGTGTAGAGGAAAACTACGAGCTGTGAACCCTACAATACACAGAGTGATTATGTGTTTGTGAAACAAGAAGACTCTTTCATGTACCTTGGTACTTTTTTTTTTTATGAAACAAATGCGAAAGGAAACAGAAAAACTGCAGTCTTGAACATGCCAGTGAGATGAAGTTTACAACGTATTATAGGATTACAGGTAGTGATCATAATCGTATTTAGCAAAGGTCAGCACGCACGGAAACACACACACACACACTACACACACACATACACACAGACAAACACACACACACACACACACACACACCACACACACACACACACACACATATATATATATATATATATATATATATATATATATATAGTATATATATATATATAGATATATATATTATATATATATATATTATATAGGGGAACAGTTATAACATCTGATGGGAGATGCCTTGAAGAGATTAGAACAAGAATCGCCATGGCGAAAGTAGCCTTTAGCAAGATGAAAAACATTCTGACCAATAAAAAGATGTCAATTGAAACGAGAAAAAGAGTGTTGAGGGGATACATAGAGCCTGTTCTTTTGTATGGATGTGAAACTTGGACAATGAACAGTCAAGCTGAAAAGCATCTGATGGCTGCAGAAATGTGGTTTCTGAGGAGAATGCAAAGAATAACCATGGACAGACAGAAAAACCAATGACCAAGTACTACAGGAGACAAATGAACAACGTAAACTGATTAGAGAAATTAGACGTAGACAGTCAAAACTTTTTGGACATGTTATGAGAAGAAATGGATTGGAGAACTTAGTGACACCTGGCAAGATTGAAGGGAACAGACCAAGAGGAAGACCGAGAGGAAAATACCTGGATGGCTTGGCCACATGGCATGGACAGACAGGAACACTGAGCTGATCCACGACACTGGTGATCGAGTGAAATTGCGAGTCATAACCGCCCACGCTTTCCGGCATGGCACATGATTGATTGATATATATATATATATATATATATATATATATATATATATATATATATATATTATATATATATATATATATATATATATATATATATATATATATATATATATGAGTGGCACCTTACAGTCTTGGACAGACCAAAATATGTGGGTTGGAATTTGGCCAAAATTCCATCTCATAATGCCTGGGCAGACCTTCAGAGAACATGTGGTGTCCAAACGACATGTTCCCTCTCTCGGCCTTGCCTTGTTTGATCCAATGAAAGGATAACCAGTACGTCTGGAACAAGGTAGGCTACAGACGCTGGCGGCTCAGCGTCAAACCCCCGAGACTTGACTTAGAGGCGTTCAGCCAAATCCCGCAGTTAAGGACCACTGGGCACGTACACATCTCAATCGCAAGTGTCTAGACCTGTGCAAGCGTGTACTATCGTCAGACTCCCCGCCTGACTCGTGCGGCTCCCGCGACCAACGACAATAGGCCCGCCGGAGATATTGCTCGTCTGCTGCGAGCAAATCTCCCCTCCTGCCACTGTGCGGATCCCGCGACCAGAAGTAAAGAAACGATAAAAGTAGTGGTACTTCAATTGCGCTTGCGCTCCCACTTATGCTACACCCTTCATGTGTCTTCACAAAGTCGGACTAAAGTCAAGCTCAACAGGGTCTTCTTACATGTAAATATGTATGTAATATATGTATGTCCTTTATTTTTTCGCGAACGGCCCATCCGATTGAGATGAAATTTTCTACACGCCTTCCTTTCATTCCAGAGCTGTCAACTGTCATAGTTTTTTTTTCTTCTTCCTCCTCCTCCCTCCTCCCCCTCCCAAAATACGTACGTAAATATATGATGATGATGATGAAAGAATCCCGAACCAAAACGCTAGGGAAAGGGAAGAAAATGACGTGACTACACAGAATCGTCACACGGCAATCATCATCATCAAGTGCCGTGCCGGCTGGCGTAGGCGTTCATGGCTCTCCGTAGATCTCAGTCTTTGGTTTTTTGGATCAACTCTGCTGCTGATATTCCTCCATGCCACGGCAATATCAATAACAATTCATCTTTTTATGTGTAAGGAAGTTATCTACAGTCGTGTAGAAGGGAAGAACTAGACGAGTATGAATTCGGAATGGCGAACTCTCTCTCCCTCTCTTCTCCTCCCTCTACCTCCTCCCTCCACCCTTCTCCTCTTCCTCCTCCCTCTCATCCCTCTCCCTCCTCCCTCCTCCTTCTCCCTCTTCCTCTCCCCTCCTCCTCCATCCTCCTCCCTCCTACTCCCTCCGCCTCCTCCCCCCTCCTCCCTCATCTTCCCTCCTCCTCCCTCTCCCTCCTCATCCCTCCTCCTCCTGCCTCCCTCCTCCTCCTCCTGCCTCCTTCTCCCTCATCATCCTCCCTCCTCCTTCTCCCTTCTTCTCCCTCTTCCCTCTTCCTCCTCCTACCTCCTCCCACCTCCTCCTCCCTCCACCCTCCTCCTCCCTTCTTCCTCCTCTTCCTCCTCCCTTTCCTTCCTCCTCCTCCTCCCTCTACCTCCTCCTCCCCTACCTCTTTCCTCCTCCCTCCTCCTCCTCTTCCACCTCCCTTTCCTTCCTCCCCTCCTCATTCTCCCTCCTTCCTCTCCCTCCTTCCTCCTCCTCCTTCCTTCTTCTCCCTCTGCCTCCTCCCTCCTCCTCTCCCCTCCTCCCTCCTCCTCCTCCTTCTCCTCCTCCCTCCTTCTCCCTTCTTCTCCTCCTCTCCCCTCCTCCTCCTACCCTCTTCCTCTTCCCCTCCTCCCTCTCCCTCCTCCATCCTCCCTCCCTCTTCCTCCTCCTCCCTCTTCCTCCTCCTTCCTCTTCCTCCTCCTTCCTCCTCCTCCCTCTTCCTCCCTCTCCCTCCTCCATCCTCCTCCCTCTTCCTCCTCCTTCTTCCTCCTTCTTCCTCCTCCTCCCTCCTCCTCCCTCTTCCTCCTCCTCCTACCTCCTCCCTCCTTCTCCTCTCTCCTCCTCCCTCCTCCCTTTTCCTCCCTCCTCCTCCTCCCTCTACCTCCTCCCTCCTCCTCTCCACTCTTCCTCCTACCTTCTTCCTCTTTCCCTCCCCCTCCTCCCTAGCCCTCCTTCTCCCTCCTCCTTCTTCCTAACTCCTCCTCCTCCTCCTCCCTCCTCCCCCTCCTCCTTCCTCCTCCTCCCTCTTCTCCTCCTCACTCCTCCTCCTCCCTCCTCCTCCTCCCTCTACTCATCCCTCCTCCTCCCTTCACATTCCTCCTCCTCCCTCTTCCTCCTCCTCCCTCCTCCTCATCCCTCCTCCTCCCTTCTCCTCCTCCTCCTCCTCCTCCCTCTACCTCCTCCTCCCTTCACTTTCCTCCTCCTCCCTCTTCCTCCTCCTCCTTCCTCCTCCTCATCCCTCCTTCTCCCTCCTCCTCCTTCTTCCTCCCTCCTCCTCCTCCCTCCTCCCCCTCCTCCTTCCTCCTCCTCCCTCTCCTCCTCCTCACTCCTCCTCCCTCCTCCTCCTCCCTCTACCTCCTCCCTCCTCCTCCCTTCACATTCCTCCTCCTCCTCTTCCTCCTCCTCCTCCTCCTCCCTCCTCCTCCTCCCTCCTCCTCCCTCCTCCTCCTCGCTCCTCCTCCCTCCTCCTCCTCCCTCCTCCTCATCACTCCTCCTCCCTCCTCCTCCTTCTTCCTCCCTCCTCCTCCCTCCTCCCCCTCCTCCTTCCTCCTCCTCCCTCTCCGCCTCCTCCCTCCTCCTCCTCCCTCCTCCTCCCTCCTCCTCCCTCTACCTCCTCCTCCTCCCTCCTCCTCCCTCTACCTCCTCCCCCCTCCTCCCTTCACATTCCTCCTCCTCCCTCTTCCTCCTCCTCCCTCCTCCTCTCTCCGCCTCCCTCCTCCTCCTCCCTCTACCTCCTCCCTCCTCCTCCCTTAACATTCCTCCTCCTCCCTACTCCTCCTCCCTCCTCCTCTTCCCTCCTCCTCTCCCCCTCCTTCTCCTCCTTCTCCCTCCTCCTTCTCCCTCTTCCTCCTCCCTCTTCCTTCTCCCTCCGCCTCCTCCCTCCTCCTACTCTCTCCTCCTCCTCCCTCCTCCTCCCTCTCCCTCCTCCTCCCTCTCCTCCTCCTGCTCCCTTCTCCTCCTGCGTTCTCCTCCTCCCTCCTTCTCCCTCCTCCTCCCTCTTCCTCCTCCTCCTCCTCGCCTCCTCCTCCACCCTACTCCTCCCTCCTCCTCCTAATCCCTCCTCCTCCCTCCTATTCCTCCCTTCTCCTCCTGTCTCCTCCCTCCTCCTCCCTCCTCTTCCCTCCTCCATCTCCCTCTTCCTCCTCCCTCCTACATTTACCCAAGACAGACAGACAGTCAGACAGATAGTCGGGAACGGGATCTTATATGACTACTTATATAATTTAAATGAGATGCTCTCCACCATGGGCTGGGTCCGGGTCAGACAGACAGACAGATAGATAGACAGACAGACAGACAGACAGACAGACAGACAGACAGACAGACAGACAGACAGACAGACAGACAGACAGACAGTCGGGAACGGGAACTTATATGACTACTTATATGAATTAAATGAGATGCTCCCCACCAGGAGTTGGGCGATGCCGGGCCGGGTCAGACAGACAGACAGATAGATAGTCGGAACGGGAACTTATATGACTACTTATATGAATTAAATGAGATGCTCCCCATCAGGGTCTGGGCGAAGACGGGCCGGGTCAGACAGACAGACAGACAGACAGACAGATAGACAGACAGACAGACAGACAGACAGATAGTCGGTAACGGGAACGAGAACTTATATGACTACTTATATGAATTAAATGAGATGCTCCCCACCAGAGTCTGGGCGAAGCCGGGCCGGGTCAGCTAGTATATATATATATATATATATACAACCACGAAGCCAGGAGTGCTAAATGAATGAGAAACAAAACATACCAATCAAGAATCTTCCTCAAGTGTAATGATAGATTGTAATGGCAAATACAACAGTTGGACTGTGAAGCATCAGTCCTTTACATATTCTAGGTGACTGCGTAATGAGCCAGGTATCTTCCTCGCTGCCTTTTATTTCCACACAATTACCAGAATATTGTCTTAACATTCATAGTACCTACTTTCTGAGGCTGGATCTACCACAGAACTGTACTGATCGGGGATTTGGGGCGGAGGAGGAGGAGGAGGAGGAGGAGAAGGAGGAGGAGTGAAATCATGTCACAGTCAGGGACTAACTACATATCATCGACTTAGCAGGCAAACGCAATAACCTGTAGGCCACAGCGTTTTCTTTCTCAACTGTAACATATTGAAAACTGTGCCTAGAGAAACATGTGGATCTGTCAAAGACCAATGTATGGAAGTTAGGAGCATGTTCATACACACTCATGGATGTTCACGTTATTGTTATTTTCGCCGGAGCTATGGGGTTTGTGAACGGAGCTTTCTGCAGTTATTCCTATGTAATGGTCTTTTACAAATACTACCCTTAACCTCACACGATATAACATTCAACAGATTACAATGGTTGACTATGTTGGACGAATGAATATAAACAGAGAAATACAACAAGCGTATTAATGCACACCGACAACACAGAAGACTTAACTGGGTAAATGCAAGGTACAAGACTAAAACGACGTCAACAGAAAAGATGGAGGGGCAGCGTTGAGTTGAATCTAACAGAACTCAATATTGCGAAGTGGCCTGACTTCACCAGGGATAGAGAGCCATGAAATCTGATTGTACTTGCAGAAGACAGCTTCTCCTACAATCTTGAGAAGCCGGAAATAAGTAGCGTAGAATTGAGCAAGCAAACTGCGACAAGAAGAACCGTTTAGAGATAGCCAGATGCAAGATATTGGTTATTGGCCAACAGAAGCCAAGGCACAGCGCGCGAGAGACGTCCATTACAGCTCCGGATTTCTAAGCGAAGTGTATGGATACAAACTACTTCCGTCACACTGTGGTCGGCTACACATCTAACATGTCCAACAATCGATATGTAGCAGTACTTCCAGTTTACAGTGTATGTTCCTTCAGTCTGTACAGTATTGCTTCACTGCATACATCACGCAGAAGTCTTTCCTTGAACGTCTGCAATACTGCAGGGCAAATGTCCAGTATACACACTCTAGAAACCAGTATACACGCTCTAGAAACCAGTATACACACTCTAGAAACCAGTATACTCGCTCTAGAAGCCAATAGATACGCTCTAGAAGTCAATATACTCGCTCTAGAAGCCAATAGATATGCTCTAGAAGTCAATATACACACTCTAGAAGCCAATAGATACGCTCTAGAAGCCAATAGACACGCTCTAGAAGTCAATATACACGCTCTAGAAGCCAGTCTGCCCTGATATCGCCAGATACAAGATTTTTGGATGAAGAATGACTTGCGCGATGAATTGGATTAAAGTGAGGAAGAGTTGCGCAATTCTTCGACCTCACTCTCTCGCCCGAGGCCATCTGAGTCCAGTGACAAGACAAGTCAAGACGACTGGAGACGAATACAGGTGTAGTGGATGACCAGGGCGCTCTAAGTGACTTGCCGTGCTCATAACGTTCCACAACGCTTTGCAGGTAAACGCCGTCTTGCCTGTTGAATCAACAATGATTTATTCCGCGCGGCGTGCCGATTCCTGTCTTCACATGCTGGTTTAGCCAGCCTGTCACAGCTGTTGCCCGGGGGGTGGCCGCTGTCGCATGCTAACAGCTACTAGGAGCCACAGACGTGAACTGGATGTCAGGCTTGGACCAGTGGGGGTGTGCCCTGAAAAGAGCGTGACAGTCATCCTTGCCAAAGGTACTACCAATGTCTAACACCCCGTACCCCACACCACCCCCCGCCAACCCCCACCCCATACCTGTAGATACAAGATACAAGTAAATACACGTAAAACCAAAATGGAATATTCAGATTACTCGACATGTTAAAAATATTAAAATAAATTTACACACAGTGATTCACGTTTAGAGGGGAAAGAAATCAGAAGTAGTAGAGTCCACACAAGGCAACTTAGACAGCAGCAGGCACAAGTCACAGCCAAGTAATGTGGAAACAACGGACTTGCAGACCTGTAAGGGTGACTAGCTAGTTGATCGCCGCAGTAGGTGCGTGCCGCCGACGTCGGTAAAGTAACAAATAACATGCACGGTGGTTTTTCTAACCTCTACTGTGAGGGATTCATTGCTTTCCTTGCGTTACAAAATGCAGTTTTTTCTTGCCTCATTCTGTTCCTTATCTATATAACACATCTTCCATCTGTTGTTATGCGCCGAGATGTTTGAATTTCCGTTACAAGTTAGTTACAAGCCCTTTTATAAGACGTTGCAATTAGCAACAGCATTTATCGACAGTTTGTGATTTACTGGGCAATTTTACATTCAATAATCATAATTCCTGTACTCCCTCTCCTACCTCTTTTTAATACCATTGAGTTTAACTGTATGTTTTGGCATGATCTGTTTCTTTACTATTACAATTACTTCTGTCTTAGTATTATTCAAAGTGATGCCCATGTTTTCAATTTCTACCATCACTGTATCTATCCTTCTCTATAGTTTCTTCTGACTTGTTATCGAGACAGTGCCATCAGAATAACGCCAGTTATTTATATTACAATCACTAACAGTGATCTCTGACATAATGTCCTTAGATCTCAATCTTCTAGACCAGCTAATTACAATGGCATCTGTGCCGACTAAAACTAGATGTCTCATTTGAATATAAATCTGTGTTGCTGATTAATAGAATTAATAATGCAACAAAGAAGAGTGGAGCGCTAGCGTGCAAGTTGATGGCACCATTAGTGGGAAAAGCTTGGCTGGGTGCACCGTGAAGACACAAGACAGACATTATTGTCAATGAACCTTCTGTTTTAGGTGACTATGTCAAGTAAAGCAGGTGACCATGTGAAGAATATAAAATAGCACAAAGTAATGCAGCTTTACAATACAGAATTACGACACATACAGGATGTTGCAGCGACTAGCATTCATCAGAAAACAAATACATACACAAAACACAACATATAGTCCCGGAGAAGACCCTGCGGTGACTACATTAAGGCATAACAACGGGATGAGAAGAATAAAAAGATGAAAACATGAAAGCAATGAAGAGAAATTGAAAATTCGAAAAACAAATTTCCTACTCACCACAGAATCCCAAGCTGTGTATTGCAATATTTTCTCTTCATTGCTTTCATTTTTTTTTCCATCTTTGTATTTTTCTCATCTCATCGGTATGCCTTAATGTAGTCACCGGAGGGTCTTCTCCGGGATTATACTCGTGTTTTGTGTATTTATTTGTTTTCTGATGAAATCTAGTCGCCACAACGACCTGTGTGTGTCGTAATTCTGTTTTGTAAAGCTGCATTACTTTGTGTTATTTTATATTTTTTACATTTCCACAGCTTCACCGCAGTTCCACTAAATTTTATTCATTTTCCACCGTGACCATGTGAAGTAACGTAGGTGACTATGTCAAGTAACGTAGGTGACTGTGTCAATAAACGGAGGTGACAATGTCAAGTAACGTAGGTGAATATGTCAAGTAATGTAGGTGAACATGTCAAGTAACGTAGACGAATATGTCAAGTAATGTAGGTGACTGTGTCAAGAAGTGGAGGTGACTATGTCAAGTAACGTAGGTGAATATGTCAAGTAATGTAGGTGAATATGTCAAGTAACGTAGATGACCATGTCAAGTAACGTAGATGACTATGTCAAGTAACGTAGATGACCATGTCAAGTAACGTAGATGACCATGTCAAGTAACGTAGATGACCATGTCAAGTAACGTAGATGACCATGTCAAGTAACGTAGATGACTATGTCAAGTAACGTAGATGACCATGTCGAGTAACGTAGATGACTATGTCAAGTAACGTAGATGATATGTCAAGTAACGTAGATGACTATGTCAAGTAACGTAGATGACTATGTCAAGTAACGTAGATGACCATGTCAAGTAACGTAGATGACTATGTCAAGTAACGTAGATGACCATGTCAAGTAACGTAGGTGACTATGTCAATTAACGCAGGTGACTGTGTGAAGTAACGTAGTTGACTACGTCAAGTAATGTTGGTGACTATGTCAAGTAATGTTGGTGACTATGTCAAATAATGTTGGTGACTATGTCAAGTAATGTTGGTGACTATGTCAAGTAATGTTGGTGACTATGTCAAGTAATGCACGTGACTGTGTCAAGTAACGCAGGTGGCTGTTCAAGTAACGTAGGTGACTATGTGAAGTAACGCAGGTGACTATGTCAAGTAACGTTGGTTACTATGTCAAGAAACGTAGGTGAAATTGGAAACAACAAGCTGCCATCAGAATTGATAATGAAGTAGGTCAATATCAGCCTATTAATAGAGGTGTGAGACAGGGGTGTGTAATGTCTCCAGATCTTTGTTCCATGCACAGTGAAAATATTTTCAGAAATGTTGACGATATGAAAGGAATCATCATTGGGGGGACATAAACATCAATAACATTAGATATGCGGATGATACAGTATTTATTGCAGACAATGAGTAGGATCTGCAAAAGTTAGTAGATGCGACTGTAGCACACAGTGAACAACTTGGGTTAGAAGTAAATTGTAAGAATACACAGATTATGGTCGTCACTAAAAAGAAGGAAATACCACAATGTGATATACGAGTAAATGGCCATATTCTTAAACAAGTGAATCGGTACAATCATTTCGGAACAGTCATAACATCTGATGGGAAATGCCTTGAAGAGATTAGAATAAGAATCGCCATAGCAAAGGCAGCCTTTTGTAAGATGAAAAACATACTGATCAATAAAAATATGGCATTTGCAACGATAGTAAAAACAAAACAAGTGTAGAGGTGCTACATAGAACCTGTGCTTTTGTATGGATGTGAAGTGTGGACAATGAACAGACAAGCTGAAAAACATCTGAGGAAAATGCAAAGAATACCATGGACAGACAGAAAAACCAATGAACAAGTCCTTCAAGAAACAAATGAAGATCGTAAACTGATTAGAGTCATTAGACGTAGACTGTCAAAATTTTTGGGCATGTTATGATAAGAAATAAATTGGATAACATGGTGACAACTGGCAAGATCGAAGGGAAGAGAACAAGGGGAGGGCAGAGAAGTAAATACATAGATGGCTTGGCCAAGTTGTATGGTCGAGACAGGAAACGTGAGCTGATCCACGACTCTGGTGATCGAGTGGGATGGCGAAACATGACAACCCACGCTTACCGGCATGGCACATGATCATGATGAACGTAGGTATTGTTTCAAGTAACGTTGGTGACTGTGTGAAGAAACGTTGGTGACTGTGTCAAGTAATGTAAGTGGCTATTTCAAGTACGTAGACGTGGAATCAATCAATCAATCAATCAATCAATCAATCAATCAATCAATCAGGTGCCGTCTCCGCGATGAAGGTTCTCTGCAATGGATCTCCAACACTGTCTGTCTGTCTCTCGCCTTGACTGTACATTCTTTCAGGCTGATGTTCGTCTATCTCTTGATGTTATCCTCCCACTTGTATCGTTGTCTTCCTCTTGCTCGCTTGCCCTCAACCTTGCCTTCCAGTATGGTTTTTTTAAAAGAGTATCATGTCTTTTAACGTGGTCAAAATATTTTACTTGTCTCCTCTTTATTTCTTTCATCAACTCTCTCTCTCTCTCTTCATCCCCAATATTACTAGGACCTCTGCATTTTATTGTTTTTTGGTTCCATGAAATACGACCTATTCGTCTGCATATCCACATCTCCAGAGCTTCTAAGCGACTTTCTAGTTGCTTGTTCAAAGTACAGGATTCCGCGCCATACAGTAGCGTTGAATATACGTAGCATTTGACAATTCTCATTTTTAATGCGTTATTAATCTCTCTAGATGTTAATACTGATTTCATGCCGTTGAAAGCATTTTTGGCAGATATGGAAACGTTATTCTAATACACGTCATAAAATACGTGATAGTAAAATGTGCTAGAAAGTAGTGTTCTCTTACTGACAGCTGTGATATTTATTATTCATTGGTTTTTGTGTATTAGAATAAAGACATGGGAACGTTATTCTAATACACAAAAACAAATAAACAATAAAACACCACAGTTGTCAGTAAGAGAACACTACTTTCTAGCACATCTTACTATCACGTATTTTCTTAACATAAGTGATATGACGGATGCCTCACATCTGGCTAATGTTCCGCCAGTCTTATCAATCTAGCATCCCGGTGCTTGGGCGCGGCCCGACATGCACGTATCTATCTACACAGCGGAGCCGCCCATGTATGACACGTTTCGGGCAGCTTGTTGAACTCAGCAGCATTTTACTTACTAGAATCATTCCGCCAAGTGAGGCCAGCATGGCCGAATGAATAAAAGCGCTCGCTCTGAAACTTCAGGTGTGCTGATGCCAATGAAGAAGTTTAAACCCCTACACCGGTCAGTTGGACTAAAATGACTTCTCGTCCTTGGCATGGGGAAGTCAATTACAAGTACCTTAGAAGTCGGAATGTGTTCGCCTGATAGCCAGGGACGCGGGTGACAGGAAAAGCTAATCCACACGCACAAATCAATCAAGTACTACTAGAAGTGGTAGCACGTGTATGGACTACGCCTGAGTTCAAAGCGAGCGATCGTACACCCACATAAAACCTTGTGCCAAGTTGGCCTGAAATAGTTATTCTCTCTATAGGTTTGCCCTGTCATTTCTTCAAGCTTGTATCGCTCTTTTGAGTTCAGGTTCTTGTTTGTGTGTAAAGTGGATTTAACGGAGAAAAGATCGACTCAATTGCACCGGGTTTTATTCCACATGGCTTCGTATTTTTCAGCAGGACGGCTGCCGAAAGCCTCGCACAAAGCCCGAACTCCGTAGTTCCAACAACGACCTCCTGGAGTCTCTGAGAAAACTGAAATCGTTAACCTAATGACGGCGTTCGTAATCAAACCCAGAACCTTGTGATGGCCATGTGACCAGGGAGAGGCCAGGCAGTATCTAGTGACACTGTCCTCTTGACTGTGGGTTATGTCGAGCTGCTTGACACTGTCATGTCTGTCTTCACCTTCATAGGTAGTCACAGAATTATGTCTCATAGTTGTGTACTGCTTTCACAGAATTATGTCTCATAGTTGTGTACTGCTTTCGTGTTTATATACCTCAACCAGGCCATCAGTTAGCTTGTTTGTTTAATTACATCTAACCGTAAACTCAGTTGTCTAACACGTTTTCCCACCTGTCTGTCTGACTTCCAGTATCCCGTACACAGCTAAACTGTTTGTTGCTGGCTTCACATTTTCCATGTGCTTGCTGCTTCTATTATCTTAAGTCTTCGTGTGCTTTATCGGATCGTCATTACGTGTGTTCTCGAATGCTTCCCGAGCTTTAACGAAATGATTGAATTCCTTATTAGTGTTTCCCTATCTGGTGACGTCTTTGTTGAATTTGTCTCCGATTTCCTTACTAGAACTGTTCTCATCATGGTATTGTAACAGACGCAAGTAAATGCCTGAATACATGTTTATAAAAAGATGAACGTATTCTCACTGATGCCCACTACTGTTGTACGTCCCCCTCTTAGTGACCACACTTAACATTTCAGAGAGCCACGGTAGCGCTGTGGCTAGCCTGCCTGCCTGCCTGCCTGCCTGCCTGCCTTCCTGCCCGCCTGCCTGCCTGCCCGCCTGCCTGCCTGGCGGTCATGTATTCGAGTCCTCACCGGGTGTGGCATAACGCAGCCAACATTATTCATTTTATCAACACATGCCGCAAAAAGAGGAAACAACATTAAAAGAAATTGACTTCACAAACGCAAATGGAGATTAGGACGTAAAACTTAACATCAAAACTGGAACTGAACAAGTGACAAATGACGTGGATTCTTAGAAAGATTTCATCAGACCAAGCTCGGAAAACCATTGGATAGGAAAACCACGTGACCCGCCTTCGCGCCAGTGCATAATTAACATATATTACTATTTCATCAGAAATGTTAATAAGCCCACACTTTTGTCTGAACTCGCTCCATGGACGGATGTGAGAAGATTGTGTGACCAAAAATTCAATGGGCAGCAAAAGTCTGGATCCGAGGTACGTTTGTTAGCCCTTGATTAGACTAAGAACCCGATGTATCAAGTATCAAGTAATGTAAACCCATGTTTGTGATGTCAATTGAAATGTATGATTATTAATTAAAACCTCTGAAATGTAAAAATGCTCGACTGTAGATTCTAACGACGCAAAGCCATTCCCGGGCAGAATATTCTCTTCGATGAAACTACAATCTCTGATATTCTTAGAGATAATTATTAACTTTAAGAAGTGCATTACACTACTACATTCTATTCTAACCAACTGTGAGAAGTGATGATTCGAAAGCAATCTTGTGCATTTCACCAGAAACATTGTTAAAGATGCTATCACTATCTACAGCTGAAATGACAGTTCGTGTACTAGAATAAGTGCCTTGTTCTAAAACAGACTTATCTATGCCTATTTACGATATAGAAAGCTGAGGGAGAAATCAATCTTTCCTTTCTCCTTTATCTATAGAATTAATAGGGTTTGGCGAAATAAATATTTATATTTATGTCAAATTTAATTAGATAAGAGCACTTATGAACTGCAATACATGAGAAAGTTGTGCTTCACGGAACACCATCACGCGCAGTGAGCTTAACTCATTACTCAACATAACTTAAAAACACAACACCACTCCACACCACTCATCACCACACAACACAACCCTCAACATCACAACAACAACAGGTAATGGAAGAGAGTTATTAGACACAAGAAGAAGAAGTAGTTAATTGGGAAAACACAGAGAATTATTTATACACATTGGAAACACCATGGAGTAGAAGAAATGTTATAAATGTATGTCATTTATTTACATGCATCTTGACACCTTCTCACTCTTGTCATTGTCTCACTGTACACGTTCACTGACCCCAGGTCAAATGAAGACTTACATACAGCAGGAACAAGTTGATACAAGGCGTACACAGTGTGATAAACTCTGACCACCCCAAATTAACCCAACACTAGCTTAGAGAGAAAAGGAGGGGAGGGGAACTAGTTCCTACTTCAGGAATTTAGGTTTCTTTTACCTACTTTTAAAAGATTGTATTGGTAGGAATGTATATATTTATGTGAATACTCATCAGTGATCTTGGTGGCTCCATACCAACAACCACCCAACACATCAGCAAACTAACCACCTAAATCAGACCTGAGGGAGGGAAGCCGAGAGAAAGAGATGAACCACAAGTGAGAGGGAGGATGACTTCGCTATGAGCAGAGCATGGGGAGGCCTTCAGAGGAGCTATACGGGCAGACCTGAAGTGGATCCATCAGTCAATGGACCCTGGCTTACCTAATCCTCCAGTCACCAGGTTACTTTTCTCATAGGTAGAACCCACACCCAATTACAGGAAAACTGATATGTTTATGGTTGAGACACCACTATCATACTTAATATGTACAACATCAAAATGTTTACTATGTTTTCACACTTGTTGACATCTCATATATTGATGCTTGTTATTGATTGTCTGGGACAATGGTCCAATGTGCAACTGTTCTATTACTTTGTGTAAATCACAATAGAGATGTATGTACTGACCAGAAGGCTCAGGCCAGTCAATAAATGATTAACATGAATTGACCTTCTGTTAATTTGTCAAGTTCAAACCTATCTGTGTCAACAACTTCTTTGTACATCATGTTGTCAGAATCTAATGTGATTGATTATGTGTTTGATTGTTTACAGATAAATTAACTCATAATGACTTACTAAAGGGGGAAATAAAAAGACTCTAGATCTATCAACTGCTCAACATCCATGTTTTCTTCATCTAAATCAGGCTGAGAAACTTCTCCAGACTTTCCTCAGATTTGATCAACTAAAAGGGGGCTCCAGAGCTATCAGAATCATTGGAGAAGGGGCAGATTCCCAGTTAGTAATTACCATTCTCACCAGGGCCATAATCTATATCTCCTAGACAATACTTAATAGAACGAGACCTGCAGATAACTCAAGGTTCATATTCTGGGGTTATTGAAGATAGAAGAGGATGGGGCTCTACATCTTTTGTTAGAGATGGGGCATGCACTACAGTGATCTCCCACTCCCTTCAAAAATATATGACACGGGGCAGAGATTTTTTAATTGACCTGGATTCCCACATCTACCCAGCCTAATATGATTGACAGGAAACGTTGTGGGAAGTAAAGGAGATCTGCGTGATACTGACCACATCACCCATCCAGTGCCCATTGGTCTAGAAAGTATGCGGCTTGCACCATACACCCTCTACGCATCAAAGCGTGGGGACCGGTCTTTAGCTGTATTCTGTTTACTTTCTTAATATACACTATCAATATGAGATGGGGTTGTTGTTGTTGTTGTTTGCATATCCTTTATAGGACATTGCTGTCAACATCAGCATCTTTCAGCTGATTGTTGATTTATTGGCAAGATTACGCTCAGTAGTTTGCCATTGCTTTCCGAACGGCCGGCTCACATACCCCGTAAGTTACCGACACGATTCGAACCACTGCTGATTCTCACCGTCGTCCGT
This sequence comes from Cepaea nemoralis, assembly GCA_014155875.1. Taxonomy (NCBI): domain Eukaryota; kingdom Metazoa; phylum Mollusca; class Gastropoda; order Stylommatophora; family Helicidae; genus Cepaea; species Cepaea nemoralis. Next base: position 110,825 of record JACEFZ010021987.1, on the reverse strand, counting down.
TACTTACGAGAGTATACGAGATTACGGAGAAAAGTCGCTAACCTCTAGGCCAGGAAGCCGGCATAAAATGGGGTAGCCAATTATATATTTCCCAGGAAAACCACTGTAGCAGTCTGTGAGGCTGAGTTAACTACCCGAATGAGGAGGGATTCAGCCTAGATCGCTGTTTGAAAAACGCATACTCTATACGCTTACTTAAAATGCTAGGGAAAATATATCAGCTGAAATGTAGAGAAAGGATGAAGGTGGGAAGCTCAGAGAGATTAGACAGAGTGAAAAAACAGAGAGGGGCAGAGAGAGAGAGAGAGAGAGAGAGAGAGAGAGAGAGAGAGAGAGAGAGAGAGAGAGAGAGAGAGAGAAGAGAGAGAGAGAGAGAGAGAGAGAGAGAGAGAGAGAGAGGGTAAACAAGAGGCGCAAAAAGAAAGAGAGAGATGGGGGAGGGGCAAAAGGCGCAAAATGAGAGAGAGAGAGAGAGAGAGAGAGAGAGAGAGAGAGAGAGAGAGAGAGAGAGAGAGAGAGAGAGAGAGAGAGAGAGAATAGAGAACGAACGAACGAACGAATTTTATTTTCAAAGAGTCACAAATTGAGCACGCAGGCCCGCCTTACATTCGGCCCTTCTAATCACTTATCTTTCCTTCGTCATTGTGCATGTTACATTCATATAGGGAGGGGGGGGGGGGAAGCATTGCCAGATGAATGTTGTAAACAAAAGCAATGCATATTACCATGTTATGAGACAGACAGACAGACAGACATATAGGCAGGCAGGCAGGCAGACAGACAGACAGATAGGCAGGCAGGCAGGCAGACAGGCAGGCAGGCAGAGGGGGAGAGATAGAGAGACCTATGTAATAAGGTATCCAAGCATAAAGCTAGCTATGTCTACACGATGATACACAGAACAACTTCCACGTTAAAGTTATGATTGCTAGATGGTAGCATGTACTTAGCTAGATCAAAAGTTTCATACACTTTGACAGTGTTATTTACGGTCTCCTTATCTGTAATCGGTGTCTTAGCCAACCCAAGAAAGGCCGGACCTGACCCAGATACACATGACTAGATCTATCCCACACTTTCCTCAGCTGCAACACAATGAGCTCCGCCTGACTCGCTGAAGAATCAGTAAGGATGAAGAAACAGAGAGATTAAGTATCAATTCCACCTGAGAATACCACATCACTGCACACAATGAGGCTAAGTGCCACTCTGGCACACACCCAGCATGAAAGAAGAAGACGCATACATGGTATGGATCATTTCGCCTAGAGGAAGAGAAGATTTGCACGGGCCACCATTAACTCTGTTACAATCTATGCTATAAGTTAATTGTTAACTGAGCATCCGCGGTGGTGCAATGGCTAGCAAGCTTGCCTGCCGGTCTGGTGGTCATGTGGTTGAATCCTCACGGAGACGGGGATTATGTTCTGTATAAGACAGGATCTCAGGTCCACGCAGCCTAACATTGGTGCCAGGACATGTCCAGGGAAACGCAGGCCGGTGTGATACTGCCCTAGCCAGGGCCGTTTGGTCAGTCGAAATATGGCCCTAGCATACATCATTCCACAATACGGATCAGTGGCTGTGAAAGGGCCCTTTACCTACTTTTTGTTTTGTTTTTTGTTTTGTTGCATATCCTTTTTACAGGATATCGCAGTCAACACCAGCATTTCTGCCGCTGTGATCTCTTGGCAAGTTTATGTTCAGTAGTTTGCCATTGCTTTCTGAACAACCGGCACCGATACCCACGCAAAACCATCGCAACGCGGTCGGCTTGCCAAATCGCTCACAGGCAGCAGCTATATATATAAATTCGAATCCTCGGTAAGGTGTTGGATTCCGTCGAGGACAAAAAAAGAAAATCTTAACCTGCACACAGTTCGCGGCCTTATTTCTTCAGGTTCAAAAGACCCCCCCCCCCCCCCCCCCCCCACCTGCCATACACAGCAAGGTACTATATTTGCAGTAAATGACAGTTTTTGTAGTTGTAGTAGTAGTTGTTGTTGTTGTTATTGTTGTTATTGTTGTTGTTGTTATTGTTGTTATGTTGTTATTGTTGTTTTGTTTTGTTTTGTTATGTTTTTGTTTGTTTTGTTTGACAGTGCAGACCTGATAAGGCGAACTCACCTTAGGGACCCAAGAAATAGTTCTTCTTATCAGAAATTCCTCTTGTAAGAGTTCAAACATATAGTAATGCATTTACAACGTACAATACAATATTGTTTTCACAACATAAATTCGCCACATCCGAGATCGTCCTTATAAAAGTATATAATCAGACATTATCGGGAATGTTGTGTTAGACTGTTTATAGAGGCCAAGACACCACCAGCACGCCACTTGCTGGCTGCACTGTCTCAGGGAAATCTACAGGCTTGGGAATCCCATGGGGAAAAAAGGGGGATTTTCTTAATAGTGTAGAAATGGGATGGGCGGGATGGGACAGGCATAAATTACCATTGGATGGGACAGAAAAACTGTCCCATGGACAAGCCTGCCAGGCTTGGACATGGGAATGTATTCCATGGGAATCCCATGGGAAAGTCCAATGGGACGGGATGGGATGGGACATGCATAAATTACCACGCAATGTAAATTATGTCCCATGGACTACCCTGGAAATCTCTGGTATCCATGTTGTTCAGCTTCATGTGGTCTATCGCCATTCAGAAAAGAAACGCAGTCCAGACACTGGTGAGGAGTTAACTGAGCCCATCATGTGGGTAATCTTGTACATAAACCACTACCAAGTCAAGCGAGGTCAAGCTAGACAAAGAGCTCCATGCGTGAAACCAAAGTAAAATAGTCAACCGACACAGAACTAGTGTCGTCAGTAGTTACACGCTGACGGAGTTACTGTAGATTGATTGATTTCTGGCACTTTAGGACTAATAGCTGGATGTGAAAGGAGGATGATCTGTTGATTAACTAAGTAATTAATGAACTAACTAACTAACATTAACCACTGTGTTACTGAAGTCCCAATGGCATATGCGTGTATGCCATTGTTGGTTCTGATGCTTCAGATGCAAAGGCTACATAATTTATTTTGAATTTCAGAAACTCCAGTTCTTTACATTTATAATACGATGGGAGATGCGATGAAAAGATTAGAATAAAAATAGGCATTGCAAGGGTAGCTGTTTGCAAGATGAAAATCATACTGATCAATAAAAAATATATCAATTGAAACGAGAAAAAGAGTGTTGAGGTGCTACATAGAACCTAAACTTTTGTATGGATGTGAAGAGTGGACAATGAGCAGACAAGCTGAAAAACAGCTGATGGCTGTGGAAATGTGGTTTCTGAGGAAAATGCAAAGAATACTATGGACAGACAGAAAAACAAATGAACAAGTCCTTCAAGAAACAAATGAAGATCGTAAACTGATTAGAAACATTAGACGTAGACAGACACAATTTTTTGGGAATGTTATGAGAAGAAATTACTTGGAGAACTTGGTGACAACTGGCAAGATCGAAGGGAAGAGACCAAGGGGAAGACCGAGAAGTAAATATCTGGATGGCTTAGCCACGTGTCATGGTTGAGACAGTAACACGGAGCTGATCCACGACTCTGGTGATCGAGTGAGATGGCAAAACATGACCGCCCACGCCTAGCGACGTGGCTCATGATGGATGAATGGATGGCTATTTTCATGAAGGAAACTAAAGCGCTAAGCTATTGATAAGTTCAACATATGTTTTCGAATGCTTATGAAGCAGGTGTTTATTAATATCTTATGTGCACTTGTTTCCATTGCTATGGTCTTCAACTGTAATCAGACTCATACCTATTCAGAAGCTGCGAACATAAATTTATTTTACCTCATATATTTTACTGTCGGCGTCTGTGGCTTAGTGGTTAGTGAAACGCAGCTTTACAATTCCCCGACATGTATGCTGGGACTGACCGCCTAGTCCTGTTAAAGCGACTGCACCAACTGTATTGTACAACGTTGTCCTCCATGTCCGCACTCTCTTAAACCTGTGACTTAGTATCCGAAAGTGCTAAAATGGAGACGGCAAGACTGAGGACACATCTTTTCATAATAGATTTTAATAGAATTGTCCATGTATGTCTTCACGACAATGCGATATCATCCGTGATCGCTAACGGCTTTAATTCAGAGCGGTAGTGTAAATCGTGCTGAATATAATTCTCATGAAACCCAAGGTTGCCTTCCCGAATAATCAGATCATATATTTGCATATACCTTTGAGGAGGAATCAGCCGAGACCGTACAAACCGCATGTCAATAGAGCGTCAGTCAATGGGATTCAATGAAGTCATTATGTCACAAGATGGCGCAGTTAAAGCGGAGCAAAGATTGCAGGGATTTGTTCAAGTAATCAATGCTAGATGCATTACTGGTAATGAAATTTACTAAAGATAATCACATTTATCACAAGGAATCTAAAGAAAACACACACCACATATTGCATGTGCTTTTGTTCTTTAAAGAGGGAAGCCGAGATTTGTTGCTATTTTAGAAACTATTTAGTCTCGGGCTAGATCTTGAAATGGGATACATTGTGAGCTAAACAAGTGTGTGTTTTCAGCATTTAAAAATAAATGTAAAAACACATGGTTGTAGAAGACAGCTGCATATCTAGCATATGCCTGTAGGGTTTCTTTTTTTTTTTATTGTTATGTTGCATATCCATTACGGGACGTAGCAGTCAACACCAGCATTATTCAGCTGCTGTTGATTTACTAGGCAAGATTACGCTCAGTAGTTTGCCATTGCTTTCTGAGCGACCGACTCACATACCCCCGTAAGTAACCAACGCGGCGTGATCCGCTACCGAATCTCTCGCAGCTGCGTTACTCACAAGAATACGCGGGATTACGGAGAACGACAATAACGCTTATGCCAGGGAGACCGGTGGGTTTCTTACAGGCAGAGTCAATACAGGACTGCTAGCCCAAACAGGCGCTACTCGGTGATCAGGCTTGGCATGTATTTGTATACACTAGATACAACTATGCCGGTCTCCCTGGCCCTAGGCGTTAAACCACTTTCTCCGTAATCCCGTTTATCCACGTAGGGTAACGCAGCGCGATAGCATTGGAAGCGGTTCTCGCCGCGTTGGTAACTTACGGCATAAGTGAGACGGCCGCACAGAAATCAATGGCAAACTACTGAGCGTAATCTTGCCAAGAAATCAACAACAACAGCGGTAAAATGCTGGTGTTGACAACGATGTCCTGTAAAGGATATGCAAAACAAAAAAAATGATAAAACTATATTGCCTTATCGGAGATTGACCATATATGTGACTTACTTATTAACTTACCCTCGTATAATCAGTTTGCCAGTTCCGGTAAATATAACTCGGATCCGTGATGTATGGAACGGTATAATCACCGCTAGATCGATCGGATGTATGGAACAGTATTCTCACTGTTAGGTCGCTTGATGTGTGTAACAGTATACTCACGGTTTGGTCCCTAATATGTGTTCAAAAGTATACTCATTGTTCTGTCACTCAGATGTGTGGAGCAGTGTATTCACCATTAGGTCACACATTCTCGTTAAAATCAAGCAAGCAAAAGTAAAGCCTTTATAGATTTCAACAATCACTTTAATATTGCTTTAACATGCTTTAACAGTTTATGAAATACAAGCATGACAGATAGCACGCTCTGAGCGGCATCATTGCATGGTCCACCGCACTTCTGAATATTGAATAAATGAGTAGGTATCTAGTGGCACTGACAGAACGATATAACGGTCACATTAAGAAGGCACACAGGAAAGAATGTAGCGATAATGATAATGAGGAATTTCAAAGGCCAGTTCCTGTCTAATGGAACCAAGTGTGTCGCGACCCACTACAACCAGATACTTCCCGATGAACGTGTCCATGAGGGGTTACATGCAGTGCAGTTAGGTAGAGTCCGTACTGGGGACAGAAATGTCTACTGTACTGGAACGTTTAAAACCATTGTGATATTATGAGAAATAAATCCGCTGGTATTGATCGACCCAGCTTAACGGTAGGATGTGTTTGTGTGTTTGCTATTCGACTTATGCTGGTTAGTTTCAGTTGCTTGGATATAGTGAGTTGTAAGGAGACCCGGGGTAGCTCGGTGGGTAGCAAACGTTGTGTAGACTCTGTGGTCATGTCATCGAATTCACTTCGAGGTCGGGATTTAATTCAGTGAAATGAACTCCCGGGTCGACCCGGCCTGATTGATAATGTTCTGGGGAGTTCAGGTGTCCGGCCTGATATTGGCCACAGCACTCATCGGGCGCCGACTGGTCTAGAAAATAGGGGCTAGCACACACGCACACACACACACACACACACACATACACACACACACACACACACGCATGGACGCACGCACGCACAGACAGGGAGCGAGAGAAAGAGAGAGAGAGAGAGAGAGAGAGAGAGAGAGAGAGAGAGAGATTGACAGGTGTAAAAAGTGCAATATCCACACCAATCGTATCATTGCATTATTCCAGGGGTCACCAACCTTTTTTCACAGTGGGCCGGATAACTGACAAAATGACGAGTGCCGGCCGCATAATCATTCTGTACAATGCTTGCGAGCCAGAACAAAAGCTCTGAGGGGAAAAGACGAAAAACTAAGTTAAGCATCCCATGATAATCATGGGTGAATGGCGTGCAATGCATAAAAATAAAGACAACCAACATATTTATTTACTAAGAAACGTTATCAAAGAAGGCGACGTTAGCAAAAAGATAGTTACACCAGACCTAGTGTGAGCATATTCGAATTTCAGAAACAAAGCAGAAAAAAAGGTTAGTGAGATTTGTGAAACTGACGTTTGGCTTTCAAGATATCAGCAATGTGTCCGTTTTACATTGCTGCATCCAATCAAGAGAATTGCTTTCAAATTTTCATCAGTCAATCTAGTTCGATGGGTTGACTTCAGATCCTTAATGTTTTGAAAATGTTTGCTCACAGATATAAGATGTTCCAAACACTGATGCCATACCACCGGCAAATTTCTTCAGTTTCGGAAACTCAGTATCAAGTTGTTGTTTTTTTTTAAAGAAAAAAAAACTGGTGAAAGTTCAAAAAAGTTTTCCTTCTCTGTACTTCTCTTTAAACAAGTCATTTACTAGCAAATCAATTAGCCCCAACTGTAGTTCAACTGACACATCATCAAGGTTACAATCAAACGGATTCTCGAACAGAAGAATGTCACTCTCAATTCTGTCGAGATCTGAAAATCTCTCCACAAACACTTCTTCAAGTAACGAATAATTTTTTTTTTTTTTTTTTTTTTTCCCGGAAAATTGTGGCTGACATCTTTGGCGATTGTAGCGCGACACTCTTTGAAACAGTGAAAATGAGAAAATCGTTCTCGTTCCAGATGGGTTTCAATCAATGACAGCTTTCTCCGAAATCCTTTGATGAGTCTGTAGAGATCACAGACGAGGTTATCCTTTCCCTGAAGTTTCAAGTTCAGTTCATTCATTGTGGGATGTGATGTCAAAAAATGACAACTTTAACAGCCAAATAGGATTTAAGAACTATGGATCAGCTCTATCTTTTTTCAGTTAAAAATCATCTATTTCGTTTCGGAGCTTCTAAATACGAAACCAGACTTTACCGCAGCTGAGCGACCTCACTGATGTGTTAGAAGGCAAGTCACAGAATTCAGAATCAATTTCTGTAAGAAAAGCTTGAAACTTACGGTGATTTAGTGCATGTCGCCGAATTAAGTTTACAGCAGAAACGACTGGTTTCAGAACACAAGAAATATCAAAGTATTTCCCATAGAGTACTTGCTGATGTATGATGCGGTGTATGAACAGAGTGCCCGAAATTTGCAAATCTTCTGAGTCCTGATCTGCCCCACCAGACGCCTTCTCACTCCAGCCATGTTTTTTTCTTCCATCAACTGTAACACCTCGAAGCTGATTCCACTGAAGGTTATAGTCTTGCAAACATTTTTGCACTTCCACGAGAATGTCTTTTCCACTTGTTGCTCCATGCATGCTGCAAACAGATGGCAACTCTTCCGTTATCTGAAAGTCCAGATTGACATCACGAATGAACACGAGAAGTTGTGACGTACTGGAGAGATCAGTAGACTCATCCAGCGCCAGAGAATACTATAGCAAGTTCAAAGCTTTCCCGCGTATCTATAGCATTATGTTCTCTCCAAGTTCTTCTGTTCTCCGCACAACTGAACTTGCGGAAAGGCTGATAGTTCCAAACAAAACAGTCTTCTCAGGACACAATTCATTTGCTGCTTTCATCATACACTCTTTGATGAAGTTGCCATCATTACACGTTTTCCCTAGGTCTGCCATCTTATGCACTATTTTGTAACTTGTACGAGTGATAGATTCATTTTCAGCAAACTTTCTCTTGAAGAGATTTCTTTGGGTTTCTAAACCACGTTTCATGGACTCATATTTCTCAGAGCGTAACTTTCTAGAAAACTTTGAATATGTTGCTAGATGGTTTGTTTCATAGTGACGCCGAAGATTTTACTCTTTCAAGATGGCAACACGTTTGCTGCATATTACGCAACTAGTTTTCTGGTCCTTTGTTTCCATAAAGAAGTACTTTACTCCTCATTCTTCATTGAAAACGCGACATTCGGCGTCCTATTTTCTATTCTTAGTAGCCATAATAAAGGATGAAGTAAATGGGATCTAGAAATGAAAAAGACATTGAAATAGAAACATAATGAAAATCCTATTGAAACTATTCAAGAAGAGCAGAGAGCTAGGGGTCAATAGTGAAGCTACGGCTCATCAGAGGTACATATAAAGTGTAAACGTACCTTTGGTAATAGAATATATCACATAATAAGGTTTGAAAAATATATAAACAGGGCCGGCCTAAATAAACAACCTAGAGCAGTGTTTTTCAACCGGGGTTCCGCGAGTAGCAGCCAGGGGTTCCGCCGAAACAGACCGAAATCGCCTAAAGGCAACATTTCTTCCCATCTGGTTTATCACATAAAGTAAGACAGAGACGTGGATCATCGCACAGATTTCCTTGAGCAACTTAAATATTTGCGTAAGGATTCGCTCCAACAGAAAGGGTGAAAAACACTGGCCTAGAGCCCAGCTCTCACTTTGACCGGGAATTTGTCTGCCCTCGGCATAATATTTTGGTAATAACACGAGGCTTCTATAGCATGTTTATGCTACGTTTGTTACTTTATTCACACTTGTAGTTCACTTACCTGACACTGTAAAGCAAAGATATCCTGTTACATACCTATACAATGGATGATAGGCCCAAATAAGTAAATATTTCTGAAGCGTCGGACCTGTGTTGACAGCCGGGCGCATCTGGGAGCGGGAAAGATGAGTGTCTGTGTGTGTTGCCATGGAAACCATGGTAACGTCAGAGTGGAGGCGGAGCTTTCACGAGCCGGGGAAGGACTTGGGATGGCGCAAAATGAGCAAAGATTATAATAAATAAGAAAATCTAGATACAATATTTTAAAAATGAAAATAGTAAATTTAAGGCACATAGCAGCCAGGAGGCCCCTGCACATGGGAAGATCTCATAGTATTCTAAACATAATATGTAAATTTAGTGATAAAACCTCCGCCATGGAGCAAACATGACAGGGGGCTTCTGATCGTCAAAAGTAGTCCCCTTCTCCAAACGTTTCGGCCCGTTTTTCCTCTTAACATTCTCTAAGGGCGGGCCCGTCCTGGTCATGACTCCGGGCGTCTTTCCCCTTCCGTACGAGACGTTCGGTCGATTTCGTTGTCCTTGTTGTTGTGCTTGTCCCGTAGCTGTGTATATGTCCATTCTCAAGCCTACCCTCCCTCAGTGAGGAATATCTGTGTATCGTGTGCTTACCTGTCGTCTTCTTCCCCAGCCATGGTCTCTATCGCCTCCATTCGTCTCTGTTGCCATGTTTCTTCTTCAGAAATTGATTATGAATTGTAATTAAGTAAAGTTTAAAACATTCTCTATAAGCAAACTAGAACGTTATTGGTGATCTTATTATATAACCTTTGTAGTATAGATCTTATTTATATAATAATATAAGAGAGCTAATTAAGAAAATAAATAATGTTAAAACTAGGTAAGAACATTCTTTTAAAAAAAATATAGTTATTGCCCTTAGAGTATTAATAGCTGGTTATATCACCTAACTATTTATTTTTTTATTTCTAAAGTACAACTTACACACAGTGTTAATCGAATGTAATGCGCGTTAGAATTAACTCACGGTAATGAACTTTTGCATATAGCGGTTTTAAATGGTGCTGAATCGCGTGAACACATCGCTGAAGGTTAAACAACTATTCTAAGGCACTTTGCTTTGGCGCCAATCATGTGAACACTGCTTAAAGATGCGTAAACGTGAAGACATAACTACAGTATATGTCAGAAATGGGACATCTCGAAAGGCAAAACCTGTGGGTACGCGTGGATGTTGACAAATCTGTTTTAGTTTGCAGTAATCTCGCAAAAGCGTTAAAAATTATGCAGCCGATGGTGATAAAGAGACCTAATATACTGACATCGATGTTATCACAACACCCAGGTATCTTGTTAAAGTAAAAAGAGGTCTGGCGTGCCTTTAATCACATGTGCGTGATTCCATTCCAAGAGTTTGACATAAATATCACATATGTGTGAATGTTAGTTTTATGAAATGGCGCTATCGAGTCGGAAATTGGGCTCACTGATGAACCCAACATAGTTCTTATATCGCTTATATGTCGACACAACAAGCATAAAGAGGCTGAGTTTTCAAATCTCATTCGGTAGGATACGTAACTACTTCCGGTTTTGTGTAGTTAAAAACGTAAAACTTTAATTATTAAAAGTAATATTTAAAAATACTATTTTTGATGTGTGAAGTGAAAAGTAAAGATGGCGGCATGGGTAGGAGGTCTGCCATTAACAATTTCGATGCATATTTACGGATCCGATCGTCAGAAGCCCTTGGCTTTTCCCAGGTATATCTGTTGTAAAGTAACCGATTATATATTAAAATAGCGGTTATTACTGTCTGTAGTGGATGGGACTTAAACACTGTCATCAGACTAATGGCGAAGTGGTAGAGACACAAGCCTCGTCCTTGGGTTGTGTGATCGCGTACAACCAGTCCCACGGGCACGTGTTTAAGTAATACATCCGGATACATGGTTATTGTCAACAATCGGACCACGCAGGGGCGTTACGTACATCGTACCACATGCAAAAGGGTACATTCGGTAAACATTGGTAATGGTTACAACCGATTAAAGACGGTGTCGAATCAGGTCACATGTGTGATTGTACATCTGAGACACGAGGGTAATGGACTCATCCGATCAAGGATGGCGCTGCATCCGATCACACGTGGTAATTGTTACAACCAGACCACGCGCTCACTGGCTAAAGCCGGTTAAAGATGACGCTGCATCCGATCACACGTGGGTAGTGGTCACATCCGATCAAATATGGCGCTGCTTCCGGTCGCATGTGTAATGATTACAACCAGACCACGTGGGCAATAGTTACATCCGGTCAAAGATCGCGATGCTTCCTGTCACATGCATAAGGATACAACCAGACCACCTGGGTAAAAGTTACACCTGACCAAAGATTGTGTCGCAGCCGATCACATGTGAAATGATACATCCGAGACACGAAGGTAATAACTAAGACCGGACCACGTGGGTATCTGCTTCCGATAACAGGCATAAGGATTCAGCCGGAACACGTGGGTAATGGTTACAGTCGCTCAAAGACGGTGGTACTTCCTGTCACATGCACAGGGGTACAGCCAGTAGAGTGCTAACTGGCTATAGCTGGTCAAAGATGGCGATGCATTCGGTGACATACATAACGATACACGCGGAACATGTGGCTAATGACTCAACAGCTCAAAGATGGCGTCCCATTCAGTCACATGTATAATGGTACATCCGAGACACTCGGTAAGAGGGATACTACAAAAAAGGGTGTCCTGTCGGTTGTTGAGCTAGGGAACCTAACTCATGATGATCACAATGTCTGGGAGTAATTACATTACATCGTCAACATGGCATCCGAAGGCTAACATGGTCTCCCTTCTCTCTCTTTTCTATATCCGTTAGGGTGGTCACCGAGTAACATCAAAGATATTCCTGACATCAATTCACCTTAAGACAGTTTCGCTTGTAGTATACACGCGTGTGAACTAGTCATAACATTGGCCGACTATGTCTTTCGGATAGGAGAGATGTGATCACCGACATCAGTCGATGAGGACATGCATTTTACATAGAAACTAGAGGGTCATACAGTGACAAGTGGTTAGCGCAACCTATAATTTGTATAATATTACACACGAACACAACAAACTATCCCGACTCAACCTTAGGTGTCTCATGTAACATGGCATGTCACGTGTCAGCTGTACTAACAAGCGGCGTTAGCACGACTCAAAGCAAGCATTTTACACGTTCACTACCTATCTGTGTGTCTATAAGGGACTTTGCATCTTTCCACAGAGACACATTTCCAAGACCAATATATGTTTTTCAATGAGGCTGCTCATTGCCCCGTATCATATCCATGCAAATGTGCACTTCAGCAGTCAAATATACAAAATGTGTTAGCCAAATGGAAAAAAATATAGGTCAAACTTATAAATATCTCCACCAAACTTACGAAAAGTAGGAAACTTTGTGAACCAAAAGTGAAAAATATCCTTCAAAGAGAGAAATATTTCAAGTAAACGTATAAATAGATCAGTCAAACTTTAAAAAAAAAGTAGGATAATGTGTTACACAAATGCGAAAAATGTCGATCAAACTTGCAAATATCTCATTCCAAACTTATAGAAAGTAGGAAACTGCGTTACACAAACCCAAACAATATAGGTCAAACTTATACATATCTCAGCCATACTTATAAAAAGAAGGAAAATTTGTTAACCAAATGTGAATAGATTTGTCAAATTTCAACCAAATTTATAAAAATCTCAACCAATCTTATAAAAAGTAGGAGCATTTGTTAAACAAATGGAAAAAATCTTGGCCAGGTAAGAAAATGTGTTAGCCAAATGGGAAAAATATTGACAAAGTAACGATATGCATCGGCCAAATTTATAAAAGGGCGGAAACTTTATTAACCACAGGTGAAACAATATCGGCCAAAGAGTGATATATTTAAACTAAACTTATAAAAAGTAGAAAAATGTATTGGCCAAGTGGGGAAAAGGTCGACCAAATTTCAACCAAACTTAAAAGAAGGAAAAAGATTGACCAAGTAACGAAATAGCTTGTCGAAACTAATGAAAAGTAGGAACAATTGTTAACCAAATGGGAAAACATCTTGGCCAAATAAGAAACTTTTTTAGCTAAATAGGAAAAAAATATTGACCAAGTAACGAAATACATCGGCCAAATTTATGAAAAGTCGGAAACTTTGTTAACCAAAGATGAAAAAATATCGGCCAAAAAGAGAAATATTTCAACTAAACTTATAAAAAGTAAGAAAATTGTCAGCCAAATGGGTAAAGGGTCGGCCAAATTCAGAAATATCGCAACCAAACTTATGAAAAGAAGGGAAAAGATTGACCAAGTAACGAAATATCTCGTCAAAAGTAAAAAAAAAAAAAAAAAAAAAGGAAACTTTGGTAACCAAATGTGGAAAATTTTGGCCGAATTTCAACCAAACTTATAACAAGTAGGAAAATTTGTTAAACAAATGTGAAAAGTGTGGCCAAATTTCAATCAAATTTATAAATATCTCAACCAAACTTATAAAAAGTAGGAACATTTGCTAACCACAGGTGAAAAATCTTGGCCAAGTAAGAAAATTTGTTAGCCTTATGGAAAAAATATTGACCAAGTAACGAAATACATCGTCTAAATTTATGAAAAGTCGGAAACGTTGTTAACCACAGTTGAAAAAATATTGACCAAAGAGAGAAATATTTCAACCAAACTTATAAAAAGTAGGAAACTTTGTTAACCATCATCATTTGTTAACTAACCATGCAGCCCGTGGCATGTTTAACAATCTTTTCTAACACTGTATGAATTAGGCTTCAAGAGATTGTAGTAACATTTTCTAAATTGTTTTTTTTAACGTGTGTGTTAATTATGAACCTGCTGTTGGATACCTTTTGAATAAAATATAAATAAATAAATCTAACGGTACTTTATTCAAGTCTGTAGATCAATTCTAAAGCGAAATAATAATGTCTGTGTGTCAGTTTATCATTTAATATGAACAAAGAGCTGAATACGATGTTGAACCTTTGACAAAGCGTGACCTGCACACTTACACCACTGTTGTAACACATACTTCAATGTAGATTAAAACTGCCGATGTCTCCTAAGAAAGGGAACGATAACTGCTTCCGATTATATATATATATATATATATATATATTATATATATATATATATAATATATACATATACTATATATATATATATATATTATATATATATATATATATATATATATATATATATATATATATATATATATATATATATATATAAGGGTCGTTCATTTGAAACGCGTTCCAATGGCTTTATTACACAATCATGAAAGAAACATTAACAGCTGTGGTAGAATTAAACAAAGCATTCATTTTAAATGAATTATGCTCCATGGGTTGGTCAGAAAAAGTCGCCACAGGCATTCTGCCAAACATCCCATTGCTTAGGTAGGCGGTGAATGCCGTCCGCAAAAAAGGATTGCGGTTGCTCACTGAACTAAATGTTCACTGCGTTCATTACGTCTGCATCTGAGTGAAATAGTTGCCCCTTGAGAGCTTTTTTTTTTAAGAGGTCCGAACAAATGAAAATAACATGGTAACAAATCAGGACTATGGGCTGGATGTTGAAAAATTTTCAACTTTTTCCAAGCTAATGCTTCCTGTACAATCTTTGCAACATGCGGACGAGAATTATCGAGCAACAAAATCATACAGCGAGAAAGCATGCCGGGTCGTTTATTCTTGATGGGTAGAGTTGTTGTTGACACCAGGTTCTTTAAAGTCGGCCAACATTAGCCTTTCATGGTCAAAAAATGTGCTCAGCATAACCTTACCCAGTGGAAACTTGTAACTTGAATGTTGGGCTTTAGGTGATCCAGCATGCTTCCGTTGCATGCTCTCTATCTCTCTTTTGCTGCTTGGCTCAAAGTGGTGACACCATGATTCATCGCCTGCCACGGAAGAGAAATGCATCACCCTCCACTCTGCAACGCAGCAACTGGTTAAAACACCATCCCATGCGTTCCGCTTTTTAGTGGTCGGTCAACATCTGTGATACCCATTGTGAACACACCTTCCGATATTGCAGTTTCTTACGAACGACCTTTTGAATTGTCCCAATTGGCATATCAATTTCTTTCGCTAGCGAACGTACGTTTCGACAACGGTTCATCTGTAATGCTGCATCAGTTTTGGTGATGGTTTTTTTCTGTTACAACAATATTCGTTTGACCCGGTCGACGAAGATCTGTCGTAAATTGACTTCCTTCCGTAACATTCGTGCCCAGTCTGTCACTGTTGTCTTCGACACACATTTAGCTACCGTACACTGCCTGCATTCTTCGATGGATGTCCACTAGTCGACATCCTTCAAATGAAAGAAACTGAATCACCGCTCTTTGAACTTCTTTGGGCGGATTTTGGACCAACCCGGCCATTTTCTGAACTGTCAGAAACCAAACCTATGCATCATGGGACGATGAGCACGAGCTCTTTTATGCATTGGTCAGTACTTGTCACATGACTATGACATGATCATGTTTAATGTACGCAATTACGCGAGGTGCGGCACGAACGGATTTCAAATGAACGCTCCTAATATATATATATATATATATATATATATATATATATATATATATATATATATATATATATATATATATATACGTCATGTTGCGATGGCCTCAGTCTATGCACGCTATTAGCACGTGGCGAGGCCGCGAGGCCAAGGTCCATTTTGATCAGAAATGTCCCGTTGGAATGGTACAAAATTATCAACGATCAGGTCCGTGTTGAGTGATGAAAAATTACACATAAATACAATAATGAATGTTGAATGTACACATGCATTCATTATCATGATAGTCGCTCTGAATATTCCATACCAATATTAAATGACCATAGCTGCAGTATGGCCAGGGAACTGGTATATCCCGCCTTTGAAATATCACATTACAGCATGCAATCTTCATAATTTTAGTGTGAGATTGACTGCTAACTTAAAATTGTCGAAGATTACAAAATACACGTAAAATGAATGCTGAATTGAATAATACATAATAAATCAATGTATCGCGTCTCATAAAATGGTATTTACGAGTTTACTTACCGTTTAGAATAGACAGCCTCATTCTCCTGTGAAACAAGGATTTCTCGAAGCGTGAGACACACAAAATATAAAGCTGGGAGGGAAAACTATATCAAGTAATGGTGTCTGTTTTAACGTGATCTTGAAATATTCGGGGAATTAAACATCATGAGTACACGTAATGCCCTTAGATCGGAAATACAAAAACAAGTAACCGAATGTCACCGCAAAAGTTATTCCGGTTAAATTCTGCGATTTTGAATCGTAGTGACTACATGATGTAGTTATACTGCCCCATGATTGATTAATCTCAGCCCCACATCCAAGCCTATGTACAGTCTTCAAACACGCTTCCTTTGTTCACACACACACACATAGTTTATCAGCACCGATATGTTTTCCTGCTCTAGAGAGACCAGGGTCGAGAAGGGGAGAGTAGTCAGTGAAGCTTCCGGGAAGATTAGTTGATTTACACTGGATGCTTGTTCCATGTTTTTAAACGAATCATGGGCAGATAAGATAGCGGAGTGAAGCAATATGTCTTCATGTAAGCCATGTCACAGTGGCATATAGTGTGGCATCAGATATTAGATTCGTTATGTTGTCCACTGTCCTCTCTGAGATGTAGTTTTCTCTGTTACCTCGTGTGTCCTCTCAAGATCTCTATCGTTATGACTAGTGTGTATCCCGGCTAATACTTCTATAGGATGTTGCTTCAAAGTGTTCCAGGAATGTATTTCTTGTATCATAAATCGGTACCAATCCTAGTGTTAACATTGTATTTTATTTAAGATTAGCGATCGTTAGTAACTGTACATTTGTGCTAAGGTCGACACAGCTGTAGGAAATATTCTTGGAGCCCGTTGTTTGAGAACTCTCTCAGGTGTTGTGTCTCAATGACGAAAACGTCCCCGGCATCACTGCAGCTCTGCCCTGTCAGTGCCTGATTTAAGAAAGGTAGCGAAGAAACAGTTGAGTGGCTCCAGGCCTATCACAAAGTAATCCGTGCAGAAGTGCTTCACAAATAAAAATGGAGGTTGGCGGCCGCCCGCTGTGTGGATTATCATCGCCACTAACACCACCTTCAATGAAACGTTTAATTCCACTAAGTCCATTTGTGGTGGTGGACATTATTGTCTTAATTATACTGTCTATAGTTATACATAAGCCATGGGTTACATTAGAAACCTTAGAATTAATAAAACAATGAAGGGAACTGAAACAGAAAGGAGGTGAATCTGTTAACAGCAGGATGAAGTACGAGTATAAATCTTTAACTCGAGAAATAAGAAAGAACACAAGAAGTGACAAACATCAATATATACAAGATTGTTGTACCAGAATTAGGAAATATCATAAGACTAAAAGAGATTACGAAATGTTCAATAAATGAAGTTATTGACAGTGAAATATTCATCCTCAATTGAATGTTATCTGTGACAAGATGGGAAATACCTTAACAGAATCTAGACAAATTATTGAAAGATGGCAGGAGTACTGCAGTGGAATGTATGATATGAGTGACAATGAGGATATGAATGAGATACATGAGCCAATGACAGCAGAGACAGAACCTGAACCCTCATTAGATGAAGTTTCATGGACAATAAAGAACCTGAAGAATGGTAAATCACCTGGATGTGATGAGATACCAGCTGAACTAATTAAAGCGGGAGGAGAAGAAAGCATACAAATCTATCACGCATTATGTAAAAAGACATGGAAATATGGTATATGGCCAAAAGATTGGGAAAGAACTATCCTCATTCCAATACCAAAAAAGGGCAACCTGAAATAATGCACCAACTATAGAACTGTTGCCCTGATCAGTCATGCAAGTAAAATTCTACTAAAAATCATAATGGGAAGACTTCGTAAGAAAATGGAAGAAGAAATTAACGTGGTTCAAGCTTTAGACAAGGAAGAGAAACAAGAGGTCATATTCTGAACATTCGTTTAATTATAGAGAAATGCAGAGAATTTAATGTCAACCTATTCTCATGTTTTGTGGATTATTCAAAGGGATCTGACTGTGTACAACATCAGAAACTTTGGGAAATCATGAGGAATATGGGCTTTATATCACATATAATACAACTCATAAAAATTCTCTATCTAGACCAACAAGCAGCGGTTAGAATAGATAGCAAGACATCAGATTGGTTTGACATCAAGCAAGGATTCCGTCAGGGCTGTGTGCTGTCTCCCTATTTGTTTAACCTGTACGCCGAAAATATAATGAGAAATATAAGAGATGATATAAATAAGGAGCTATAAGATGCCCTAAATATCGGTGGTCATGATATACCAGAGATTCGGTATGCTGATGATATAGTATTGAAATCCACAACACAGAATCGTATAGAAAACCTAATAGCCTCAACCCAAATGAATAGTGACAATCACAACTTATATCTTAGTATACCAAAAACAAAGATAATGCATGCAGATAAAACTACTATGGAGAAAGAAATATATGTTAATGAGGAAAAGCTGAAGGTGGTGGAAAATTTTGAATATCTTGGGTCATTGATTACCAACAATTGTGACATAATGAAAGAAATTAAACGACGACTATCAATTGCTCTTCAAAGCCTAAAACAACTAAATAAATTATGGAGTGGGACAGATTGAACTACAAAAATTAGATTTTTAAGAGCATGCATCTTTCCCATTGCAACATGCGCCTGTGAGACCTGGACACTTAATAAACAAGCTGAACAGCGCATAAATGCCTTTGAATATAAATGATATAGACGAGTTCTAAGAATATCTTGGGAAAAGAAAAGAACAAACACATCCATATGTCATGTGCTGAATACTGAAGAAGGTTGGCTATTAAAGACGATAAGGACGATGAACTGTGGTTTTCGTGGATTAATTTTGTGTTGGCATCTGGCAGCGGCACTATGCACAGTGTACCTGTACCGGCTGTTGGATTGCCGAGACTCCTGTCTATTCCACTTTTCACTTTGGACAGTGGGGAGCATTTTGTGTGATATTCACTGGCACAGGAACAGAGCATAATGGGGACGACCCGTTGCCGTGAAGATGGCACCTCGACTAACTAACTAAAACAAAGAAAATTGAAATATTGTGGTCACCTGAAACGTTACGAAAGTTTGGGGAGACCAATAATGGAGGGGTATATGCCTGGGAAGAGAGAAAGATGAAGGCCAAAGAGAAGATGGGTGCAGGATGTGACGGATGATTTCCAGATAGGTGTATCGGACGCATGACAGAGGTTTTCCGGAAGGTCGTTATGGGAGCGAGGGTCTGCAAAAGGACATGCTACTGAATGAATGAATGAATGAATGAATGAATGAATAGTTAGCAAGAAAAATAAAGGTCTCAAAAGGCATCCCCGATGTTCTTGAAAACAACAGATCTGATAATTACAATGAAATTGAAGAAAATCGCCTTCTGAAGTATAAGGGTCTTGGCTGTAACATGTCTTCGAAATTTTATCTGGATTTCCTTACGTCAATCTGTGGAGCTGTTAATGATGGGCATGTGAATGATTTCACCAGGACATTGTAGCTATGGAGACAAGGTATCAAGGCGATTGGAGCTCTTCAATGTTTGCTGGTTACTATTGGACTGTGACATGAGACACCGCATCAGTTGACTACAAGAAATGGCAAAAGACCTCGAACAGCGACTGGATAATAACAGAATTGATATAAATGTGCTTTTTAAAACATTATATGTAAACTTTAAATAATGTTTTTATTTGTTTCTATCATTTTATGTTAAAATATCAATTATTTGAGTATTTTACCACAATTCTGTTATGCTAAAGTAGAAAGACCCCTGAGAATTAAACAAGCATACCTTGTTTGTATTACTGTAAGGTATACATAATCTAAAAATAAAATAAAAACAGAGCCAATTGGTGAATTTCATTATGATATCTGAAATCGGCATGTCAAAATCTATCAGATATAGTGTATTAAATTTTGAAACAAATAACTTTTGAAAATGTTTTGACTAGTAAATGAGAACATCCAGGCCAGACCTTGACCTGCCGTCTAATAAATACAGAAAGACCAGACTCCCTGTTTTCACTTCTAACGCGGTTCTCGCTATAACAATACTTCATTATGTCATGGCCAAGAATCTGCTCGTCGGTTTATTTTCTTCCTACAGAGAATACTTCTGTCAGGCAGATATGTTTGGCAGTTCATTTTTTTTATCAACGGGAATGGAGAACACGCCCATTGTCAATGTCTTTATAAGTCCTGACAGGGTTTGTAATACATGATTGAGTCTTTAATGTATTATTGGATTTGTAAATACAAGATTCAGCTTGAAATGCATGGCTGGTGTAATTATACATGACTGATATTACAATATAAGAGTGGACTTCCAATGCATTTCTGGCATTTTACAAACACTGACTAGTAATATATTACCTGGCTTGCTAATCCTGTCTGGACTTTTTATAATCTGTTGTGCATGAAATACGAGATAGGGCTTGTATCAACATGAAAGATATAGTTCAACATGACAGACATAGTTCAACATGACAGACATAGTTCAACATGACAGGCATAGTTCAACATGACAGACATAGTTCAACATGACAGACATAGTTCAACATGACAGACATAGTTCAACATGAGAGACATAGTTCAACATGGCAGGCATAGTTCAACATGACAGATATAGTTTAACATGCGAGCCATAGTTCAACATGACAGACATAGTTCAACATGGCAGGCATAGTTCAACATGACAGGCATAGTTCAACATGACAGATATAGTTCAACATGGCAGACATAGTTTAACATGCGAGCCATAGTTCAACATGACAGACATAGTTCAACATGGCAGGCATAGTTCAACATGACAGGCATAGTTCAACATGACAGATATAGTTCAACATGGCAGATATAGTTCAACATGCGAGCCATAGTTCAACATGACAGACATAGTTCAACATGACAGACATAGTTCAACATGACAGACATAGTTCAACATGACAGATATAGTTCAACATGGCAGATATAGTTCAACATGACAGCCATAGTTCAACATGACAGACATAGTTCAACATGACAGACATAGTTCAACATGACAGATATAGTTCAACATGACAGACATAGTTCAACATGACAGATATAGTTCAACATGACAGACATAGTTCAACATGACAGATATAGTTCAACATGACAGACATAGTTCAACATGACAGACATAGTTCAACATGACAGCATATAGTTCAACATGACAGACATAGTTCAACATGACAGATATAGTTCAACATGACAGACTATAGTTCAACATGACAGACTATAGTTCAACATGACAGAATAGTTCAACATGACAGACTAGTTCAACATGACAGATATAGTTCAACATGACAGATATAGTTCAACATGACAGATATAGTTCAACATGACAGATATAGTTCAACATGACAGACATAGTTCAACATGACAGGCATAGTTCAACATGACAGGCATAGTTCAACATGACAGATATAGTTCAACATGCCAGACATAGTTTCAACATGACAGATATAGTTCAACATGACAGACATAGTTCAACATGACAGCATAGTTCAACATGACAGGCATAGTTCAACGACAGGCATAGTTCAACATGACAGATATAGTTCAACATGACAGACATAGTTCAACATGACAGGCATAGTTCAACATGACAGGCATAGTTCAACATGACAGATATAGTTCAACATGACAGACATAGTTCAACATGACAGATATAGTTCAACATGACAGACATAGTTCAACATGACAGGCATAGTTCAACATGACAGGCATAGTTCAACATGACAGGCATAGTTCAACATGACAGGCATAGTTCAACATGACAGATATAGTTCAACATGACAGATATAGTTCAACATGACAGACATAGTTCAACATGGCAGGCATAGTTCAACATGACAGATATAGTTCATCATGACAGATATAGTTCAACATGACAGACATAGTTCAACATGACAGACATAGTTCAACATGAGAGGCATAGTTCAACATGACAGGCATAGTTCAACATGGCAGGCATAGTTCAACATGAGAGACATAGTTCAACATGAGAGACATAGTTCAACATGAGAGACATAGTTCAACATGAGAGACATAGTTCAACATGAGAGACATAGTTCAACATGAGAGACATAGTTCAACATGACAGACATAGTTCAACATGGCAGACATAGTTCAACATGACAGACATAGTTCAACATGACAGATATAGTTCAACATGACAGACATAGTTCAACATGACAGATATTGTTCAACATGACTGACATAATTCAACATGACAGACATAGTTCAACATGACAGACATAGTTCAATATGACAGACATAGTTCAACATGACAGACATAGTTCAACATGACAGATATAGTTCAACATGACAGGCATAGTTCAACATGACAGATATAGTTCAACATGACAGACATAGTTCAACATGACAGACATAGTTCAACATGACAGATATAGTTCAACATGACAGATATAGTTCAACATGACAGGCATAGTTCAACATGACAGATATAGTTCAACATGACAGACATAGTTCAACATGGCAGGCATAGTTCAACATGAGAGACATAGTTCAACATGACAGATATAGTTCAACATGACAGACATAGTTCAACATGACAGGCATAGTTCAACATGACAGACATAGTTCAACATGACAGACATAGTTCAACATGGCAGATATAGTTCAACATGGCAGATATAGTTCAACATGGCAGATATAGTTCAACATGACAGATATAGTTCAACATGACAGATATAGTTCAACATGACAGGCATAGTTCAACATGACAGACATAGTTCAACATGACAGACATAGTTCAACATGACAGATATAGTTCAACATGGCAGATATAGTTCAACATGACAGATATAGTTCAACATGACAGATATAGTTCAACATGACAGGCATAGTTCAACATGACAGATATAGTTCAACATGACAGACATAGTTCAACATGACAGACATAGTTCAACATGACAGACATAGTTCAACATGACAGATATAGTTCAACATGACACATTATAATTTGGACTTGTGATGTTTAGCTAGAACACTAGCGCCGTACTGATGTACTGGGTATGTAATGAATGTATGGTACATATTGCAAACTTTAAAACAGAATGTCTTCTAAATCATTACTTATTCGAATACGCACTTGAAGATATTCGAATACGCACTTGAAGACAATCGAATACGCACTTGAAGACATTCGAATACGCACTTGAAGACATTCGAATACGCACTTGTAGACAATCGAATACGCACTTGAAGACCCTTCGAATACGCACTTGAAGATATTCGAATACGCACTTGAAGACATTCGTTTACACTTAAATTGCACGGGGTTTTATCCCATTTGGCTTAGATCTTTCGGCATAAAGGCTTAGATCTTTCGGCATAAAGGCTTGTCGAATGTGTGGCACAGACCAACTCTGTAGCTACAGTCATGACCCTTACAGAGGACCCTGAATCAGTGGCATCCCTTACCCCAATGACGAAGATTGAAAACGAACCCGCGACATTCTGAACACGTTTAATCACTTTATCGTGGACTCCAGATGCATAATTTCAGAAGAAACAGCAGCGCTGCAATATAGAGATTGTAGTCAGAGATATTCAGAAGAATTTGCAGCATGACAATATAGAGATTGTAGTCAGAAATATTCAGAAGAATTTGCAGCATGACAATATAGAGATTGTAGTCAGAAATATTCAGAAGAATTTGCAGCATGACAATATAGAGATTGTAGTCAGAAATATTCAGAAGAATTTGCAGCATGACAATATAGAGATTGTAGTCAGAGATATTCAGAAGAATTTGCAGCATGACAATATAGAGATTGTAGTCAGAAATATTCAGAAGAATTTGCAGCATGACAATATAGAGATAGTAGTCAGAAATATTCAGAAGAATTTGCAGCATGACAATATAGAGATTGTAGTCAGAAATATTAAGAAGAAACAGCAACACTGTAAAATAGAGATTGCAGTCAGAAATATTCAGAAGAAATTGCAGCATGATAATTTAGAGATTGTAGTAAGAAATATTTAGAAAAAATTGCAGCATGGCAATATAGAGATTGTAGTCAGAAATATTCAGAAGAAATTGCAGCATGACAATATAGAGATAGTAGTCAGAAATATTCAGAAGAAACAGCAACACTGTAAAATAGAGATTGCAGTCAGAAATATTCAGAAGAAATTGCAGCATGACAATTTAGAAATTGTAGTCAGAAATATTTAGAAAAAATTGCAGCATGGCAATATAGAGATTGTAGTCAGAAATATTCAGAAGAAATTGCAGCATGACAATTTAGAGATTGTAGTAAGAAATATTTAGAAAAAATTGCAGCATGGCAATACAGAGATTCTAGTCAGAAATTTTCAGAAGAAATTGCAGCATGGTAATATAGAGACTGTGATCAGAAATATTCAGAAGAAATTGCAGGTATGTCAATAGTAATAAGACGCATGCATATATTTACACACTGAAGAACGTTTCCTGTGACCCATTTTACATTTGGGAGATCTGGAAGCCTGGGTTAATTATTTTTTAATTCCCCGCATCGATTACGATTCGACACCACACCACCGGGCCGGCTGCCCAGCGTGCTAGCCACTGGGCTACTGCGTCTCCGAACATTGATATACATGAGACATGTTTCAATCTTTCTGGCACGCGAATTAACATTTTCGGGTTGTTGTTGTTGTTTTTATTTTTCCTTTACATATAAAAGCTCACATTATTTCATGGAATTGTCAAAATATCAAGACAGTTGGAACTTTTACAACTACGGACGAACAGCCCAATTCATGCATGCTCACAGGCGTTAAATATGCTAAGCAATATAATGCCTAAGCTTCTTATAAAATCAATACAGGAGGGCAAGGCTGAAGGCAAGCGAGCAAGAGGTAGACAAGGATACAAGTGGGAAGATGAACTAATATCAGCCTGACAGAATGTACAGTCAGGGCGAGAGACAGACAGTGTTGGAGATCCATTGCAGCCAACATTCATTGTGGAGACGGCACCTGATTGATTCATTGAAGCAATTAGCAAAGAGCACTGGTTGCCGAATTTCACGGAACTGTCTCCTCGGGAAGGTATATAGAACTGGGGAGGGGTGGGGTGAGGGGGGGGGGGGGTGTTATGAATTAAATACAGTTAAAGCTAAGAACGGGGTATAAAGAAGTGTATGTATACGGACAGACAGACAGACAGACAGACAGACAGACAGACAGGCAGGCAGATTCATAAATACATATATAGATAGATATTGCTGTAAGACAAAAAACAATAGGAAAAGGCATCATGTATGTTATATATCCTGCAAGTTTATAGTGGAGCATCGATATAAAAGAGGTGTGCATTAATATCTGCTTACGTACTGGGATGCTAGAGATGTGGTATAGGGGTAAGGGGGACGTTAGCCTCATACAGCCCGTGAGCCACCGGCCTAGGGTTTCAATGCTGATTGTTTCCGTATCCTGCTGACTGTATATCCTCTGTCATTTCCTCCCGTTTCTCGTTTCTGCAAGTGCCATACGTGGTTGCAGGCAATAAACCTCTCCATGTATCAGATACGTTCAGATTACTTCCATCAAGATTTGAAGAAGTTGATTACAATTGCGAAAAGTACATTTTTGGCTTTAATAAATAACTCGCTCTGGGCAACCGGTTGGAGGTTGTTGACAATGACATATCTCATACGTGTGGAAGAAACATTACTAACTAAGGTGAATCACAATCAGTCCGTTTGCCCTGTTCTAAATTATGACCTCGTTGAGTTTAGTTGAGTCAGTAAGTGACACGTCACATCACTCGGGCCATTTCCATACGCGTTCCGTCTTTATCTTCAACAACCAACGAATAGTCCCAATACTAATGGTACCAACTCCATTCTGCGTATGTGTTCGTTTGTCCTTTCCTTGGACTATTTAGTGTCGGCCAGATTCCCTGGTCATGACCTGGTTAATATTAACACGTGTCACTGCAGATGTCTTGCACAGACCGTTGGTTTCTTGCCTTGGAGGCGTGACGTAGACAACAATCTCCGAGGAGATGATACGTGTGTACTGGATCGCGAGAGATGCCTCTACACCAACCGGACTCCAGTAAATGCAGACCCTCGTCATGGTTCGGACGACCTAACGTTTCAGTGAATCGAATCCAAGAGCTAAAAACAAACACCTGTCTTCGAGGGAATTCACCAACAAACCCACCAATATACAACAAGTGGTTTCCCCACAAACAACTTGCATCGATGATGCTTTCTTTCCCAAATATCTGAGACACCTCGCATCGCTCATAAAGAGAATTCTGTATTGTAAAACACGAGTTAATGAAACTTACGTGTATCCCTCTCTCTACTTCGGTCAGGTGCACTTAAACGCTGACTTCTCATACTTGACATGGGGACGTAAATTACAAGTACCTCAAAAGTCAGAGTGGGTTCGCCTTAAAGCCGTGAACTCATAAATTGGGAAAACTGTGCTCGAGTTCAAAGCGTGAAATGTCTTACAAAACGCACTTGCCTTATTTCTAAACCCGTCTCCTGACAACGCATCTGTCTTATTTCTAAACCCTTCTCCTGACAACGCACTTGTCTTATTTCTACACCCTTCTCCTGACAACGCACTTGTCTTATTTCTACACCCTTCTCCTGACAACGCACTTGTCTTATTTCTAAACCCTTCTCCTGACAACGCACTTGTCTTATTTCTAAACCCTTCTCCTGACAACGCACTTGTCTTATTTCTAAACCCTCCTCCTGACAACGCATCTGTCTTATTTCTAAACCCTCCTCCCGAGAACGCATTTGCATTATTTCTAAACCCTCCTCCTGACAACGCAACTGCCTTATTTCTAAACCCTTCTCCTGTCAACGCATCTGATTATTTCTAAACCCTCCTCCTGACAACGCATCTGATTATTTCTAAACCCTCCTCCTGACAACGCAACTGCCTTATTTCTAAGCCCTCCTCCTGACAACGCATCTGTCTTATTTCTAAACCCTCCTCCTGACAACGCATCTGTCTTATTTCTAAACCCTCCTCCTGACAACGCATCTGTCTTATTTCTAAACCCTCCTCCTGACAACGCATCTGTCTTATTTCTAAACCCTCCTCCTGACAACGCATCTGTCTTATTTCTAAACCCTCCTCCTGACAACGCATCTGTCTTATTTCTAACCCTCCTCCTGACAACGCATCTGTCTTATTTCTAAACCCTCCTCCTGACAACGCATCTGTCTTATTTCTAAACCCTCCTCCTGACAACGCATCAGTCTTATTTCTAAACCCTTCTCCTAACAACGCATCTGATTATTTCTAAACCCTTCGTCTAACAACGCGCCTGCTTCCAAGACCGGATGTTTATGAACGAACGCTTTTATCCATTCGGCCATGCTGACCTCCGGCTGGTGTTCAGAAGCCATGATTCACATGTGACCAGCAGTACGGCATTACATAATATCGTCTTCTTATTGTCCTTTCTGCTTCTTCTTTCTTATTTCGAGGGAGTACGTTACTCTTAGCAATGCACCCCAGAGGTCAGTATGTCCGACTTCGGCATGGTTTTTGTGTCAGGTTTACCTCCTCTACTCTAGACAGATTCCATCCAATGTTAAGGGCTCAGTCAGTCCGTGTGTAGGTTTACTTTTCCTGACGATGTTGTAAGGACAGCAGGCTTGTGGCCTACTCGTTGCTATTTCCGATTGCCGTGAAATTTGTACATAACTTACATATGATACCTCCGGTCCTTCTCTCTCATCCGAGAAGGCTAGGAATCCGATCTCTCTACCAAAAAGATTAGTGGGACATGTGATGTCATTAGATGTCCTTGGACAAATTTCCATCCATTCAGGGATCGACACCGGTACTTTCTTAACCTGAGGTGGACAACTAATCTCTCAGCCACGGCTGCCCCTAAATAATATATGATGTCCTGTCAACCATGGGCAGCCATCTGCTGACTACGGAACGTTCATCTGTCATGACAACCATGGGCAGCCATCTGCTGACTACAGAACGTTCATCTGTCCTGACAAACATGGGCAGCCATCTGCAGACAATAGAACGTTCATCTGTCCTGACAACCATGGGCAGCCATCTCCAGACGATAGAGCGTTCATCTGTCCTGATAACCATGGGCATCTTCTGCTGATCAGGGTTAGGGTTACGTGAAGCCATGTTTTCAGTTGGTGGATGAAGTTGAAAAGCTGCTAACAGATAGTTGAAGGTTATGGTCTCCATCTTCATGACGGTAGGCAGAGGATCTCTTTTTATTTTTGGGCTACGGTTCATCGACCAGTATGGTCACCGCTAAGAAGGAAAGCCAATGGCAAACTACTTTCTGTAAAGATATCAAGAAAATCATGTTTTAAATGTAGAAGATATGAAGGGAATCACATTGGAAGACGGAACATCAATAACATTAGATATGCGGATGATACAGTATTGATTGCAGACAATGAGCAGGATCTACAACATTTAGTAGAAGCGGTTGTTGCACACAGTGAACAATTAGGGTTATGATTAAGTTGTAAGAAGACACAGATTATGGTCATCACTAGGAAGAAGGAAGTACGACAATGTAGTATATAAATAAATAGGAATATTCTTAAACAGGTGAATCGATACAATTATCTCGGAACAATCATAACATCTGATGGGAGATGCCTTGAAGAAATTAGAACAAGAATAGCCATGGCGAAGGTAGTCTTTTGCAATATGGAAAACATACTGACCAATAAAAAGATGTCATTTGCAACGAGAAAAAGGGTGTTGAGGTGCTACATAGAACCTGTGCTTTTGTGTTGATGTGTAGCCTGGACAGTGGGCAAATAGGCTGAAAAACATCTGATGGCTGTGGAGATGTGATTTCTGAAGAAAATGCAACGAATACCATGGACAGACAGAAAAACCAATGACCAAGTCCTATAAGAAGCAAATTAAAATCGTAAACTGATTAGAGAAATTAAATATAGACTGTCACAATTTCTTGGTCACGTTATGAGAAGAAATACATTGGAGAACTTGATAACAACTGGCAAGATCGAAAGGAAGAGAACAAGGGGAAGGCATAGAAGTAAATACCTGGATGGCTTGGCTATGTGGTATGGTCGAGACAAGAACACAGAGATGATCCACTACTCTGATGATCGCGTAAGATCGCGAAACATGACCGCCTATCGGCATGACACATGATGATGTTGACGAGCTGCTAACCACAGAACGTACCTCTGAAGGAATGCTGCCTGAGCTTGAACGATTCTCTATGTTGTTTCTGTTTTGCTTTGTTAAACGTTGGCAAAGAAGGGTTAGAAAGTTGTCCTTGCAATGGCTTGAGCACAGTTGTGTGAACGTTCGATACTTGGCTTGGCCTCTCACCACGGGAAAGAAAGACTGGTCACCTATTCCTTCATGCATTTGAGTACTACGCAATGTGATTGTCCTATAACATCACATACCCATAGCAGCTTCATGACCCTTCTTTATTTTCATTTTCTTTTATAACATCGTGAATGTCTCTTATATATTCTTAATTTTCATCGTCTCTTGTACGAGGGAAAGTCAATAAGTAAGTCACAAATGGCTGTAGAAAAACAAATCCATATGATAACCACTTTATTTTTATACATACATTCTCATCTCATCTCATCTCATCATGTTCCTCTTGTACCTTGCGGTGTCGAGGTGAAGTATAAACAGCGGGAGAGTGCCAGCATATGGGCTTCATGCATCGATACGCCCATGGACTTTGTTTTTCCCTGCGTCCATCGTTTACGTGATCAGCCTCTTCCTCTGTTTCCCTCTGGTCTGTACATCATTGCTTGTAATATTGTTGTGGTATCCTGTTAGTTAGTAACCTACTTGCATGGCGAAGCTATTTGACTTGCTGCCTTCTAATAAAATCTAGTGCAGTTAAAACCCCCACTTTAGTCCTGATTTCTTCATTTCTGATATTATCGCTTCTTGATACATTGAGTATTCTTTTCAGGAATCTCATTTCTGCTGTAATTTTTCTGGTCTCTTTTTCTGTTATTTTCCAGGTTTGACATTGGTAGCATACATTTTGTAGGAAGATTGTGTTGTAAAGTGATTTCTTGGTAACTATTGATAATGTGTGTTATTTAGTATTGGTGCCATTTGTCTAATGAGTTGGTTTGCCTTATTGCATCTACTTCGATCTCGTCATCTGATTTGCCATTTGATTATATACTTCCCAGGTACTTCAAATTCTTTACTTGTTTCAAGGGATGTTATTTAGGTGAATCGTTGTTGCTTTTTCTTCTTTAGTTATAGTCAATACCTCTGTTTTACTTGTGTTAATTTTCATGTTATGTTCTCTACACATTTCGTTTAGACTATTCATGTTGTCTTGTAATTCAGCTTCTGATTTTGCTATTAGTGCTTGGTCGTCCGCAAACAGGAGTTCTCTAATGGTTAGATTTGCAGATGGTTCTTCTTCTGTGTTCTCAGTCATGCGGTCTCTTTGTGGTCTCTTTTTGGCTGGTTTCTTTACATATGTTGTCTATATACGTTATTCACAAGAAATGGGACAGGACACAACCTTGTCGTACTCCGGATCTTATGGTGAAGGGTTCTGAGTGTCCTCCAGTTGCTCTCACTATGCATTCACTGTTGTTGTATAAGCTTCTACATAGGTTTGTTAGATGTGTACTCACTCCATATTGTTTAAGGATTTCCACAGCTTGTTTCTATCTACTCTATCAAATGCCTTTTCTTGGTCGACAAAGGCTAAGTAGAGTGTTTCATTGAATTCGATTGATTTTTCTATAAGTTGTCTAAGAGCAGAAATGGCATATGTGCATCCTGTGTGTTTCCTAAATCCAAGTTGTGTTTCGCTTAGCTGGGGTTCTATAATAGTTCGTAATCTTTTCTCAAGAATTTTGCAAAATATTTTCCCAGTATGACTCAACAGTGAAATGCCTCTGTATTGTGTGCAGTCTCTTTTGCTGCCTTTGTTTTGGTTTTCCAAATTGGGATAATTATGGCGTTTCCCCAGTCTCGTGGCGTCTGTTGTTCTACCCAAACGTGGTCGATTAGTCTATGCAGCCATGCTGTTCATACTTCTCTTGCTGCTTTAATTAGTTCATTTGGTATTTCATCTTGTCCTGGTGATTTGTTCAATGGGACTAATCTGATGGCTTCTATAATTTCTTCTTTCAGTATGTCTGGTTCTAATTCTTCGGTGGCATCTGTGTCGGTTTCTTGAACTCCTGTGACATCTGATGGGATGTTGAGAAGTTTTTCGAAGTACTGTTTCCATCTTATTAGGATTTGTTTTTGTTCACTTATTGGTTCTCCAGTTTCGTTGTTAATTATTTCAGTTGGGTCAAAGGGTTCTCCTCTGGTTGTCCTTGCACTTACCTTTTTATAGAAGTTTCTAGTTTCCTCCTTGTGGTTTTTATTTGGAGTTTCTCCATACTCCTTAAAGTCTTTTTGTTTGTCTATACATACATTGTCCCTTTATTTCTAAACATAATTTCCACCAACATTGATGCACTTATCCCATCCTTTTATCAGTCCTCCCAAACCGGCTGCATAGAACTGCGTGCTCTGTTTTCTAAACCACGTTGTCACTTCACATTCAACTTTGGCGTCATTCGCGAAATGTCTCCCGCAAGGTGGGTTTTCAGAGGGCCAAAAAGGTGGAAATCGCTGGAGTCTAGGTCAGGGCTTAGTCCTGTTCCAGAACTTCCCACCTTAGTTGGTTAATTTTCTCCTGAGTTAATCGAGCTGTATGTGGTCTGACATTGTCATGAAGAAGCAACACTCCACTAGTCAGCAGTCCTGAACGTTTTCCTCGATCATGCATTATGCTGTATGCTGAACCATGGGAGCATTCCTATTGCAGATGCTACAGAGTCTATCGTTACTCGCCTGTCACATCTAATCATCTCCTCTACCAGCTTGCACGGATGCTTCTGTTGCAATCTCAACAAGACGACCAGATCGGATTTTATCAACAGTTTTAGAGAGTCCTTGAGAAAATTTTTCTACCCAGCTATGCACCGCTTTACGGGGCAAACATTTGTCAGTATAAACAGGAAGCATTTCCTTATGAATGTCCTTTGCAGGCAGTCCTTTTTCCCACAAAAGAAACGCACAACAGCACGTTGCTCTTTGGTTGTATACTCCGTAAGTACAGTCGCCAGTTTGTTTATGCGCTGCGCATGCGCATGAGACACCTAGCGCCACCTGACGAATGGGAATATAAAGTTCGATGGTGCTGTCACCTAATAACACCTGTAGAAAACACCAACTACATTTACCTGTCATCCCACAGAACTGTGTGACTTACTTATTGACGCGCCAGGGTCATAACGTTGAATGTCTCAGCTTAATCCAGCGCTATTCCATTTGCTGTCACTGCAAACTCTTTGCTGCCTGTTTTCTTTGCCGAAGGCATAGCACTTGTTGGCTACATTTGCGTAAACAATATCTGTTAATTATATTAGCTTAATGTGTCATCTGCAAATAGCGCAGCAGGACATGCAATCGTATAAACATTAACAATACATTATAGATTTTATTTTACATTCGAACATGTGCCAGGTAGTTCATGTTTCAAACATTTCATGTTTTCCTGTGCAGGTGTTCGCCAACCTGGTTAATATCCGTTTCATACCCCAGGTGGGGAAATAACAAAGAACACATGACGGGCAACCTAATGACTCGACCACTAGCTCCCGCCGTTTATCTGACTCTCTTACTGTAGCCATGGCAAGCTCTACCTTGTCTCCAAAATAGATTGTTCTTCAGACACTCGTTGTGTTTCTTAGATACTCTTATTTGGGTACCCTGATGTAGTTACTAAGAGTTACTGCTCCACTTTGCTGATTTGTCTAGGGAATGCACCCATCTGACTAAATTTAAAGCCGGAGTCGCCAAAATACCATCTTGATTCCTGATATATCTCATTTGCAGAATGGCTTTTATGAAATCTATACACGCAACGAAATCCCATTGCCTCCATTGTATGCATCACCGGACTAGAATATCCTGAGTTAGAGACATGCCGGCTCTCCTTCACTGTCTGCCTGTCTCTATCACTGTCTGGCTGCCTCTATCACTGTCTGACTGCCTCTATCAATGTCTGACTGCCTCTATCACTGTCTGCCTGTCTCTATCACTGTCTGCTGGCCTATATCACTGTCTGCCTGCCTCTGTCACTGTCTGCCTGCTCTCTATAACTGTTTGCCTATCTCTATCACAGTTTGACTGCCTCTGTCACTGTCTACCTGCCTCTATCACAGTCTGCCTGTCTCTATCACTGTCTGCCTGCTCTTTATCACAGTCTGCCCGCCCCTACCACTGTCTGCCTGCCTCTATCACAGTCTGCCTGTCTCTATCACTGTCTGCCTGCTCTTTATCACAGTCTGCCCGCCCCTACCACTGTCTGCCTGCCTCTATCACAGTCTGCCTGTCTCTATCACTGTCTGCCTGCTCTTTATCACAGTCTGCCCGCCCCTACCACTGTCTGCCTGCCTCTATCACTATCTGCCTGTCTCTACCAAGAAAAAGGGAAGCAGAAGAAGCAGAAGGAGGTGAAGGAGAAGGAGGTGGAAGAGAAGGAGGTGGAGGAGAAGGAGGTGGAGAAGAAGAAGAAGAAGAAGAAGAAGAAGAAGAAGAAGAAGAAGAAGAAGAAGAAGAAGAAGAAGAAGAAGAAGAAGAAGAAGAAGAAGAAGAAGAAGAAAGAACGAACGAATGAAAGAACGAACGAACGAACGAACGAACGAACAAACTTTATTTTAAAAGGGTAAAAAATTGGGCACGCAGGCCCGTCTTACATTCGGCCCTTTCGATCACTCATCTTTCATTCATCAAATGTGCATTTTACATTTACATAGGGAATAAATAACGTCAAATGGATTTTGTAAGCATAAACAATGCATATTACGCATGGTACATTCACATGGGGAAAAAAACATTGTCAAATGAAAGTTGTAAACATAAACAGTGCATATTGCAATGTTGTGACATACATCCCCCATCCACCCTCACACCCCGCAGCCACCCACACATCCCTCAGACACCCACACATTCCGCACTCACCACACCCCCACCCACCCTCACATACCTCCACGCCCTCACACAGACTCAGGCAAACATACATGCCGCCACCCAACCACACACATTTCCCCACCCACACATACATACCCCACCCATCCCATAACCGACACGCACACACCCACCCATATATTCTCCACCACACACCCACACACCCGCAAACACCCAGCAAAACACACATCACAAAACCACACACACATACCTCCGTCAACCCACACATCCAGCACCTATCCACACATACATCCCGCACCCTCACACTCACAATTTTCCCCACCCACCCACATACACATCAGCCAACCTACACCCACTCACCCACCCAATATCCGCCACCTCTCAACTACACATCCCCCACCTATACACACATCCCCACCCACAAACACATCTCCCCACCTGCCCACACAAATCCCCCACCCATAAACACCCAAAAAAACACACACCTCCCACCCACAAACACCCCACCACCACATATACCCCACCCACACACATCCGCCGCTCACACACATCTTCCCACAAACACACACATCCCTCAACCATACACTCATCTCTCACACACATCCACCCACTCACGTACTCATCCATCAACCACTCACACCCACACATCATCCACCCGCCCATCAACACACGCATCTCTCATCTACCCTCCCACCCACACACACCCCAACTACCCAGCCAAACACATATCCCCCATCCTCACATACATCCATCATCCACCTGCACATCCCACACCTCCCCCTTTCTCACACATCTCCCCTCCCACACAAAACTGCACCCATAAACACATCCCCCACACACACCCCCACATGCATTCCTCATACACATCCCCGCCCACACATCTCTCACCCACTCACACATCTCCCCACCCACCCACACATCCCCCACATACAAACATCCTCACCACCCACACATACATCCTCCACCAACTCACACTAACCCCATCCATACTCACACACTCCCACCCACACAGATATATCCCATTCACAGACACCCAGCCCCCCCCCCCCCCCACACTCTTCCCCCACACCCATTACACACCCATCCCCCAACCCACACAATCTCCTACACACCCATTCACCCACCCAAATACACATTCCCTGCCCACACCCCCCAACCCACCAACACCCACTATACTTCCAATAATCCTCCCAAATACCCCCCCCCCATACACACACACACACACATCCCTCACAAACACATACATCCCCATCGACTACACATCTCTTCACCCATTCACACATCACCCATCAACCCATTACACATCCCCCACATACAACCCCTCCACACATACATTCCCCGCACCCCCCACACATATGCCTCACATACACACCCATACAAGCATCCCCACATCTACACACATACATGATCACTGAAACTAATAAGAACAAACTCCCACACTTTACACACAGTTGAGACACTGATGATTGTCGTGAGCATTCTCGCAAAAATTGTAAGAAGTGGAGAAAAAATTGTACATATACATTGTGTAGCGTAAAATTAGTGATGCAATTCAACTCTCTCTCTCTCTCTCTCTCTCTCTCTCTCTCTCTCTCTCTCTCTCTCTCTCTCTCTCTCTCTCTCTCTCTCGTCTCCTCTCTCTCTCTCTCTCTCTCTCTCTCTCCACTCACTAACTCTCTCACTCACATCATAGTAATGTTATATTATACATGATAAAATCAAGTGGCATACAAAATGATAATATGGAAGATGAGAATACAGAGAAAAAAAATATGGAATGGCATGTTACAGGACAATCAAGTGGCATACAAAATGATACCTCGTAATATGAACAATGAGAATGCATAAAAAAATATGGAATGGTATGTTACATGACATGCGTGCGGTCACCTCTCTCTCTCTCTCTATCTCTCTCTCTCTCTCTCTCTCTCTCTCTCTCTCTCTCTCTCTCTCTCTCTCTCTCTCTCTCTAACCTACACACACTATCACACTCATTCTCTCTCTCTCTCTCTCTCTCTCTCTCTCTCTCTCTCTCACTCACACTCACTAACTCTCCCACTCACTCTACAGTAATTTACATGCGTTAATTGTATGCATGTTAAAATCAAGTGGCATTCAAAGT
Organism: Cepaea nemoralis; assembly: GCA_014155875.1. NCBI lineage: Eukaryota > Metazoa > Mollusca > Gastropoda > Stylommatophora > Helicidae > Cepaea > Cepaea nemoralis. The sequence continues at coordinate 74,361 of JACEFZ010021987.1, read as the reverse complement.
GATAATATGAAAATGAGAATACACAGAAAATATGGAGCAGCATGTTAGATGACATGCGTGCGCTCAACTCTCTCTCTCTCTCTCTCTCTCTCTCTCTCTCTCTCTCTCTCTCTCCTCTCTCTCTCTCCCTCTCGCTCTTCTCTCTCACACACACGTACTATACAAACACACGCCCACACACAACATACACACGCAAATACACACATATACGCATGCACATAAACACACCTACACACATCCACACACTCCCTCGCATACACTGCATACATGCACACTTACACACACAAACATATACGCATACATACAAGCACACACAACATACACATACATACACACATATACACACGCACATACATATAAACATATATAAAACACATGAACGTACACCTTAGCACACGTATAGACATACACACACAGAGGCACACACAGATACACACATGTACACATACATATACACCCATAAACACATACAGACATGCATACACACACATACATCCACACATATAAACACCACACATAGACACAGATAGACACACCCATCCATCCACACACATATATGCTGCCTCACATAATCACTAAAACTAATATGAATAAACTCCCACACTTTTTACACGTACACACTGTCGACTATCGTGAGCATCCTCACAAGAACATTCACAATTGGGAAACAATGGGAAAACATGGAAAATATGGAAATTGGTGATGAATATATGGTATACTTTGTGTAACGTAAAAATAAAATAGTGGTCCAATCCAGTAAGATAATTCCTGGAATTGACATAAACATGATGAAATAAGCAATGCATGTTTAATTCAATTGGCAGTAAAAATGCTAATATGAAAGATGAGGATACAGAAAAAAATATATGGCATAATGATATGCTTGCGCTCATCTCTCTCTCTCTCTCTCTCTCTCTCTCTCTCTCTCTCTCTCTCTCTCTCTCTCTCTCTCTCTCTCTCTCCTCTCTCTCTATTAAGTTTCTTTCACGTACACTGGCACACTAACCCTCTCATTATCTCATTCTCTCCCTGTCTCCCACTCACTATTTCTCTCTCTCATGCTTATACGCACTTGCTCTTACATTCGCAATCACCCACACACATACATACTCCCTATCACTCAATCTCTCACTCACCCTCCCACTTACACTCACTCTCTCTCTCTCTCTCTCACTCACTCACACTCACTCGTTCACCCTCTAAATCACACTAAAGCACTCTCTTATTCGCACACATAGACAAGCAAACAGATACACACACTGACTCACTCTCACTCATTCACTTTCTCATGCACTCTCTCACTCACCCTCTCTCTCTCTCTCTCTCTCTCTCTCTCTCTCTCTCTCTCTTACACACTCACTGGCTCTCACACTCACTCACTCATTCGTACACATACACGCATACTCACAAATTCTCTCTCACTCACTCACGCTCCCTTACTCACTCACTCACTCACTGACCCTTTACTCTGGGGTGTTTTCAGATATAATTTTATTCACTAATTTGGCTTTGTTAAAAAGGAAGCGCTTTCGAAGTGGTAGAAGTCTTAGATGGCTGTATAATTTATTACTTTCAACGTGCTTTATGCTAGAAACTAGACGTATAGAGCGGTTTTGAAGCGAACACAATCGTTTCATATTAGATTTAGGGCAACCATCCCAGACTGTAGAACAATAATCGAGAGGTGATTGGATATAGGATGCATAGAATATTTTTCGTGTGCTTTCATCCAAAAAGTGCTGAATTTTAGTAAGTTGGTAAACTTGTTGTGCTATTCTCTTGGTAAGGACGTGAACATGAGAGCTCCAGTTTAAATGTCTGCCAATTAAAAGACCTAATGTTTTATGTTCATTTACATTAACTATAGGTAACGTGTCCACGTGGAGCTCGAGCGGTGTCCCAGTTATGGCTAGGGTCTGTAGTTTTTGTCTGGTCATTATTAGCATGGATTTGGTTTTAGTCGATGTTAATTAACATGCGGTTTTCATTGCTCCATCTACTAAGGTTGTCAAGTTCGTTTTGTAAAGAGCTCTCTAAGTCACTAAGGCTCTCTTGACTAGTGTAAATAGTGCAGTCGTCCGCAAATAGATCACACGAAGTATTGAGATAAAAAGGAAGATCGTTAATATACACTGCAAAAAGCAGCGGACCTAGTATTGAGCCCTGAGGCACACCAATATTAAGTTGTGTGTGTCTTGATAGACAGTTTTTGAAGGACACTACTTGTTGTCTGTCAGATAAAAATGATTTAATTAAGTTCACCATATTGGTGCCAGTCTTCATTTGTTTTAATTTTCTAATTAAAATATCATGATCTACCATATCAAAGGCTTTTTTAAAGTCTACAAATACTGCTCCACAAATATTGCCATTGTTGATACAAAGATGCCAGTTATCGGTCATTTTTGTAAGGGCTCTATGGCAAGAAGAAGAAGAAGAAAGAAGAAGAAGAAGAAGAAGAAGAAGAAGAAGAAGAAGAAGAAGAAGAAGAAGAAGAAGAAGAAGAAGAAGAAGAAGAAGAAGAACTCATGCAGAACAGGAAGGGGGCGGAATAAGGAAGGAAGAGGGGGAGGAAAAGAAGGAGGATGGGCAAGAAGAGGAAGGAAGGAAGAAAGGCACGGAAAGAAGACAGCCAAACAGGCAGGCAGGCAGGATTACAAGTTACTCTACCAGTAATACGTAATCTTGCCGTATGCTTCTGTTTCTAATACTGTAAAGGCCAACATCCCAGCACTGGAAAGGCTAACAAATACCAGAGCAGATAGCATTTCGTGCTCAGACGGGAGGGGATGGCATTTGCTGTTTCTGTTTCTTTTCGCAAGAGCACGGTGTAATCTATTAATTGAACTCCTGTTCTACGATTACTTTTACTGTTCAATTTCACGATAGGAAAACAACGAGTACAGTAAAAGCATGGATGTACATCTGCGTAACTGATGTAGTAGGTGAACTGGTTGCTTATACTATTCCACGTATTAACACGTGCCTGCGGGTGTGTGTGTGTGCGCACACTACTCAACAAACAGTAATACAGGTCAGTTGTAGTAGTCTGAGAGTTTTGGCTATAGTTTACTTGTCACATGTTTGTATAGACCAATCAGCATTCAGTGGTTGCTGTGATCAGTATCACCCTGACCGCCTTGACTTCCCATATCATTTCCTGGTACCCACTGTAGTCTGGGTGGCCTGGAAGTACAGGTCAGAGAGAGAGGGAGAGAGAGAGAGAGAGAGAGAGAGAGAGAGAGAGAGAGAGAGAGAGAGAGAGAGAGAGAGAGAGAGAGACGAATCTCCGCCTCCATGGGGATTCCAACATATCACCACTGGGACGGTGCTGGCCATTAGTCTACCGTGACTTCCGAATATTTTCTGACGTTATAAAATAATTATGATCCATTTTATATCTTTGTTCTCATACTTTTCCTGTAAATTCTTTAGACAGTTTATCAGAATATATAAATAGTTGTTTGTTTTGCTTTATCCATCTTGCAAACTCCCTTTTCGTTCCTTGGTATTTTGTGAGTGAGTGAGTGAGTGAGTGAGTGAGGGAGGGAGCGAGCGAGCGAGGGAGTGAGTGAGTGAGTGAGTGAGTGAGTGAGTGAGTGAGTGAGTGAGTGAGTGTGAGTGAGAATGAGTGTCAGTGTCAGTGTGTGCGTGCGCGTATGTGTGTGTATGTGTGTGTGTGTGTAAATATACGTAATAAATCAAAGCTTTTAAAATAAAACAGTTTCAGTTCAACATTACAAGTGACCTCAAGGAATCCATATGCCCTATGCTGCTCTTCGACCTTTCGCATGTGCAGCAGACATGTCGCACCTGGACAGCTAACCTGGTACAATCAAAGACGAGCAATGCGTCTGTTCCTTGACAAGCGCCGTTGTGCTAGATCTAAAAAATGTTGATCATGAAAATATCATCATCACCCAGTGTGCAGAATTCCTTTCCCCAATCCCCATAACAGACTTTCGAAATGTCTCTTTATCATAATCATAAACATCATAAACCAGAATGTCCTGTCTCTACTGCTTTCGTGAGTAATTGATCTATCACATCGTGAATCCAGCAATGGTGAGGTCCTCCTCTGTTCTGCTTCGTCGGTACAGCTCTCTGCATTATTTTTCAGATAATTTTTCTGACGTACTCACACTATTTCATTTTTCTCAACTGTATTTGTCTTCATAAACGATCTTCTTCAATGCTGAGTTTGTGTTGGGTATATCTATTTGTCCCTTTACCATCCAATAGATTGTAGTTCTCTCTTGTAAGACTCATGTTTAAAGGCGTAAATGTGATCTTTGGGCTTATGTGTTAAATGTCCAAGTATCACACCCGCCTGTTGCCACAGGAAATATGTCTGCTCGTAATGACGTCTGTTGGCAGAGGATCTCATTGTGGAGACATTAGCTACGGTCACCGACCAGTATGGCCACTGCTAAGAAGAAAAGCAATGGTGGAACTGCATTCTTTACAGTTGCCTAGAAAATTATGTTTCGTCAATTCATGGAGAATCAGAGAAACGGCGTGAATGGGTGCTCTATTGGAGCAACTTCACTCTGTAAAGCAATGAACAATCTCTAGAACAGTGGTTTTCAACCGGTGGGGACTTTCCCCACCCCACCCCCCCACCCCCAGGGGAAATTTTAGGGTTTCCGGAGGGAGAGGGGGGGGGGGAATTAAAATTATTTCAAAATCGCGTTAATACAAGAACCGATTACTTGATAATGTTCTTCCCTCCATACTTAACGGTTCTGTATTCCTCGCCCTTCTGAAATTTGTTTTATAACGTAAATAGACCCGAAAATCATATTTTATGTAGAATACTAGACTTGTTCTAGTATTTATTATTCAATTTAGCTTCCATTTTTACATATAATGAATAAGGGCGCGGGCGAGGGGGGGGGGGGGATTTATAGGGAGGAAATACGAAGTGGGGGGGGGGGAAATAACATTCTGAACATATGGCGAGGGGATGCGTGGGCCAAAAAAAAGTTGAGAACCACTGCTCTAGAAGATATAATTGAAAACTGTAAACTGATTAGAGAAATTAAATGTAAACTGTCAACATTTTTGGGCACGTTGTGAGAAGAAATAATCTAGAGAACTTGGTGACAACCGGCAAGATTGAGGAGAAAAGAACAAGAGGAAGGCAGAGAAGTAAATACCTAGATGGCTTGGCCACATGGCATGGTCGAGACAAGAACACAGAGCTGAGCCACGACTCTGTCGATCGTTTGAGATAGTAAAACATGACTGCCCACGCTTATTGGAATGGCACATGATGATGATGATAGCCTTTTTCAAATTTGCGTAGCCAGTTGTCTGAATGCTGAACAACAATAACAGTTCAGAACCTACAAACCCAAGAGCAGAACTGCATGCACTGTCAGAAGTACAATAGTGCTGTAATGCTTGGATCCCGTGTCACTAAGACACGGCTGGAAATAAAGAGGCTGATAAATTAGCACTACTACCTTAGCCTCATAGAGATATAACCGATGCCGAAACCAAGATGGTTATAAGGAGCACCTATAGAACCAAGTGGGAATCGGAGCATCCATGCCACTAGAATTATGCATATTTCCTACTCGACCAAATTGAACAAGTAGGAATAACAGGACATACGGTTGAGATACGACTTGTTTACTAAACAAAACACAGGACATGCGGCTGAGATACAACTTTTTTACTAAACAAAACACAGGAAGCACAGATAAATGTAACTGTGGAATTAGTAAAACGACAGCTACAGAACAAAACGAGCACCAGATCCAAAGATTGCCTTGCTTGCACACATTCCCCGGTATACAACCGAGAACTGTAGCACCGCTTACCTCCCTGTCCACTTGATGTTTTCTTGAAGATTAATCGTTTGTCTGGAGGATGGAAGCAGAACCCAATACCACCAATTATGTTACCATTACTAATGGCATTGTTACACTGTTATGTCATTGCTATGCACGACGATTTCGGGAAATTAAGTAGGCAAGGCGAGTGTTTAAAACGCCAACACCCGCTTCTCTCTCTCTCTCTCTCTCTCTCTCTCTCTCTCTCTCTCTCTCTCTCTCTCTCTCTCTCTCTCTCTCCTTATTTCTCTGTGTGTGTGTGTGTATGTATCTCTCTGAATTATATATGTATGTAGTGTGTGTGTCCCTGAATTATGTGTGTGTGTATCCCTGATATATATATATATATATATATATATATATATATATATATATATATATATATATATGTGTGTGTGTGTGTGTGTGTGTGTGTGTGTGTGTGTGTGTGTGTGTGTGTTGTTGTTTTTTTTTTTTTCGTCAATTCATAGAGAATTAGGGAAATGGCATGAATAGGCATCCCTACCACTAGAAAGATACATATTACCTACTCGACCGAACTGAACAAGTAGCAATCCTCCGCACAGGACATACGGTTGAGATACAACTTGTTCACTAAACAAAACACAGGAGACACAGACAAATCCAACTGTGGAATTGGTAAAACGACAACTAAACATGTGCTACAAGTAAGGCCAACATATGCACGACAGAGACAATTACTTTAACCTACATTCATGTGTTCCATTTGTAGACAAACTATGGTGATGTTAACAACCTAAAGTTGACTGCTGTTTTCTTAAAATATTTAAAAAATTACAAATTGACTCCTGGTTGTGGACGAAGAAATTGCAGAAAGCGAAGGGGAAGGAATAAAAATGAGAAGACAGACAGACAGACAGACAGACAGACAGACAGACAGACAGACAGACAGACAGACAGACAGACAGACAGACAGACAGACAGACAGACAGACAGGCAGGCAGGCAGGCAGGCAGGCAGGCAGGCAGGCTGGCAGGCAGGCAGGCAGGTTGGCAGGCAGGAAGGCAGGCAGACAAAAAGAAAGAAAGAAAGAAAGAAAGAAGAAAGAAAGATAAGAAAGAAAGAAAGAAAGAAAGAAAGAAGAAAGAAAGAAAGAAAGAAAGAAAGAATACAAATACTAATACTAAACACTGCAGAATGGTGCACAAGCTATATAGTCATGAAGCAAAAAGAAATGTCAATATAGACTCCTAAAATGTGCAAATACCGAAGAATGCCTTGTTGTACTTTATTGATTCGAAATCAAACACTCCTGAGGTCCTACATGAGCTGGCAATGAACAAGGAGCTAATGTAGTCTATTAAAAAAGAGACAAATCAAACATGTTACCACATTCACAGCCATGACACTTGACAAATACCATACCGGCGGGAAAGTTTAGCTCCGTCAAGCAAGAGGCAGGCGGGGACACACTCCTGGGAAGATAAACATTAAGTCATTAACAAACAGCTGTCTCTCAATGTGTGATTCACAGGGGCAATGTGATCTTCTTTGCGAAGATGACACTTTAAGTCCCCTCTTACTCTCCATCGATCCTCCTCTCCTTCTTTTTTTCTCTCTCTCTCCCTCCGTCACTCACCCTCTTCATCTCCCATCTCTATTTCTCAACTCTCTCTCTCTCTCTCTCTCTCTCTCTCTCTCTCTCTCTCTCTCTCTCTCTCTCTCTCTCTCTCTCTCTCTCTCTCTCTCTCTCTCTCTCTCTCTCTCTCCCATCTCTATTTCTCAACTCTCTCTCTCTCTCTCTCTCTCTCCCATCTCTATTTCTCAACTCTCTCTCTCTCTCTCTCTCTCTTCTCTCTCTCTCTCTCTCTCTCTCTCTCTCCCATCTCTATTTCTCAACTCTCTCTCTCTCTCTCTCTCTCTCCCATCTCTATTTCTCAACTCTCTCTCTCTCTCTCTCTTCTCTCTCTCTCTCTCTCTCTCTCTCTCTCTCTCTCTCTCTCTCTCTCTCTCTCTCTCTCTCTCTTTCTCTCTCTCGTTGGAATTCAAAATTAATCTAGACACCTTGTGAATTTCTGCACGGTAGTGGCCAGCTATGGACATCTTGAGAATGCACTGACAAATAATAAAAACAAACTGGCTCTTATTGTGTTGGATAATCTCCGTGAATTCCGTGCCATTTCAGTAATGGGTATGACTCGCAGATCGCCGCTGTGAACTTCCGGATACCAAATCCAGTGGCAGCCTATTACCAGATTTGTTTGAGAAGTGCTATGTTCTTATGGGTGAGATTGTGTGGACTGTGTGCAATTGCGTGTATGATGTGTGTCAGAATGTCCGCGTGAGGAGCTCTCTTCTTTGTGGGGTTGTGTACGTAAAGTGCGTGTATGTGTGTGTGTGAGTGTGTGTGTGTGTATGTGTGTGTGTCTGTGTGTGTGTGTGTGATGTAATGTAAGATCATATATGATATGTGTATGAATTTTTATCTGGTGTGTGTGTATTTTTGAGCATTATGCTTTTACCTGTATGTATGATATGCTGAACATGTGTGTGTGTGTGTGTGTGTGTGTGTGTATGTGTATGCGTGCTTGTTAGTGATATGTGTGCTGTATGTATATCCATGTGTTAAATGTGTTTGTATGTGTGATCTTGTATGTGGACGTGAGTTTATACCTGTGTATGAGTGATATGTGTGATTGTGTATGTGCTTGTGTGTGATGTATGTCTGCTTGTGTGGGATGTATATGTGTTTGTGTGTAATGAATATGCTTCTGTGTGATGTATATGTGTCTGCATGTAGCGTATTTGTTCTTTTATGATATGTGTGCTTGTATGTGAGGTATGCGTTCTTGAATGTGATTTATGTGCGCTTATTTTGTCCTTGTGTGTGTATTACGTGTGTGTGAGTGTGTATGTCACGAGTGTGCTGTATATGTGCTTATATCTATAACGTCTGTGCTTGTTTGTGTATGTGTTAGTGCTCGGGTGGGTGTGTGTGAGAGAGAGAGAGAGAGAGAGAGAGAGAGAGAGAGAGAGAGAGAGAGAGAGAGAGAGAGAGAGAGAGAGAGAGGGTGTTCATTTTCTAAAATGGTGATGGTTAGTATAATATTATAATAACTATCACTATTACCATACGACACAATAAAATGCACTTTACTAAGCATACATTGGAAATCAATAAGTATGCAAATATTCAATTAAACAAAACGAGGTCAAACAAATACAGACAACTCGCAATGAGTACAATAATCACGTTCAGCAAGCACAACATGTTCAACAATGAAAGCAGCCCAACCGGTGTATTATACCCGAACCAAACCAGGCAGAAACAGACTATAGCTCAAGCTATAGATACAGGTCACGAACAGGTACAAAAACACACACAAATATTGTTTGGGCACACATTGTGGACGATCATTAAACAGACAGGTATCACATAAGCTGTTGGATGTAGATCTCATTCTGTTTTCCCCCCAGTCTCATTAGGTGACGTCTATTATTGCGAAATCGGGCGATATAATTTGACGACTGCTGCTATAGCTATCTGTGTATAATTAAGGTTGCGACTGAAAGCCACCTAGTGTAACTGTGGTAATTAGCAAGCCGTTGAACTGCGAACTTTGCCCACTAACAATAATGTGGAATTTAAAGGGTAATGAACAGCGCTAATCATGTGAGTTACCAAATATTTGAATCACTTTTACAACCCGATGTGGCACTTGATTACATTCTACAGAGGATCATTCTTCAATTTTCAGGAGTTTAATTAGTTTCATAGCAGCCCAGTTCTGGTTTCCACCCAAAACCAAACAATTTGTTCCTGAGATTGTTCTGTAAAGGTAAGTTATCGAGATATGGAGCTGGTCACACTGTCTCACAAAGCAATAACCTACAGTATTGATTAATTGATTGATTTAGGAACCGACATCACAGTATTCGGGACATGCCCATAAGCGCTCCGTTCCAATCCTCAGCGGCCAGCGAAGAGTTCCAACACTAATAGTTCCAGTAGCAATCTGATTATAAGTCCGTCTCGCCTTTCCTCTGAGCGTCGATCGTCGGCCAGATCCCCTCGTCACTCCTCGCTGTCTCATTCTTACCAGACTATGGTGATCCATCTGCTCCTCCGAGGTGTACACGTGCTCCCACAAGGCCGCAACCTACAGTATTTGAGCACCTAACCCCACACACCGTCAAAGCAGCTTGTGCAGTTGTATCTTGTGTTCACCTTTCAATGATAAGGTCTGTTCCACCGAAGGGCTGTATGAGAAGATTTGTTCCAGGAGCCATCCCTATGTTAACTAAGCTGTTTACTGACAAAGAATTTTACATATTTATACACATCTTTTAAAGGACGTCGCAGACAACAACAACATTTGTTTTTGGCTGTTTGTGATTTCTTTGCAAGTTTACGTCCTGTAGTTTGCCATTGCTTTCTAAACAACCGGCAGTCATACCATTGCACGAAAACCAGCGCAAGGCGGTCTGCTTCCAAATCGTCTGCAGCTGTGTTTCGAACGCGGTATGCGGGAATGCGAATTGTATTCGAAACCCGTTAACCACAGCACCGGTAAGATTCCTAGAGTGAAGTATGCTGAATGCAACTTGACCATAGCGAGCATCCCCCCACGTAGAATGAAGTATATTGCATGTAACTTGACAACAGCGAGCATGCTGCCCACGTAGGATGAAGTATACTGCATGAAGTATAGTGCATGAAACTTGACAACAGCGAGCATGCTGCCCACGTTGGATGAAGTATACTGCATGAACTATAGTGCATAAATCTTGACAACAGCGAGCAAGCTGCCCACAAAGGATGAAGTATACTGCATGAAGTATAGTGCATGAAACTTGACAACAGCGAGCATGCCGCCCACAAAGGATGAAGTATACTGCATGAAGTATAGTGCATGAAACTTGACAACAACGAGCATGCCGCTCACGTAGAATGAATTATACTGCATGAAGTATAGTGCATGAAACTTGACAACAGGGAGCAAGCTGCCCACAAAGGATGAAGTACACTGCATGAAGTATAGTGCATGATACTTGACAACAGCGAGCATGCTGCCCACGTAGGATGAAGTATACTGCATGAAGTATAGTGCATGAAACTTGACAACAGCGAGCATGCTGCCCACAAAGGATGAAGTATACTTCATGAAGTATAGTGCATGAAACTTGACAACAGCGAGCATGCCGCCCATAAAGGATGAAGTATACTGCATGAAGTATAGTGCACTCAATGAACATGATCAAGAAGATAGAGGAGGGGTCGATCCGAAGAGAATGGTTGCTGCCTCTGGAGCGGTCTCGGCTGACAAAGATTAGTTTCATCTTCGTGCCAGGGCATGCGGGAGTACAAGGAAATGAGCGGGTTGACAAGCTCTCAGGGGAGGCTACTGTGGAGGCCGGACGCGCCATGGACCAGGCTGACATTCTGAATGCTCTACGAAAAGTAAAACATTTGCGAGAACCAAGTGATGACTGTGAATCTACAACAATGGCCAGACTGCTAGAGCAGCAAATTAAAAGAGGGGTGGCCAAACAAGAACACTACTCAGGAAGCCAAAGAAGATTGATAAACCAACACAGAACTGGCGTCGTTAGCCGCTACACGCTGCGGGATTTGCTGAGGAGGGGATCCGACACATTATGGACTGAATGGTTCGATGTGCAATGAGGATGATATGTCGACTAACTAACTAACTAAGTATAGTGCATGCAACTTGACAACAACGAGCATGCCGCTCACGTAGAATGAAGTATACTGCATGAAGTATAGTGCATGAAACTTGACAACAGCGAGCATGCTACCCACAAAGGATGAAGTATACTGCATGAAGTATAGTGCATGAAACTTGACAACAGCGAGCATGCTGCCCACAAAGGATGAAGTATACTGCATGAAGTATAGTGCATGAAACTTGACAACAGCGAGCATGCTACCCACAAAGGATGAAGTATACTGCATGAAGTATAGTGCATGAAACTTGACAACAGCGAGCATGCTGCCCACAAAGGATGAAGTATAATGCATGAAGTATAGTGCATGAAACTTGACAACAGCGAGCTTGCCGCCCATAAAGGATGAAGTATACTGCATAAGTATAGTGCATGAAACTTGACAACAACGAGCATGCCGCTCACGTAGAATGAAGTATACTGCATGAAGTATAGTGCATGAAACTTGACAACAGCGAGCATGCTGCCCACAAAGGATGAAGTATACTGCATGAAGTATAGTGCATGAAACTTGACAACAACGAGCATGCCGCTCACGTAGAATGAAGTATACTGCATGAAGTATAGTGCATGAAACTTGACAACAGCGAGCATGCTGCCCACAAAGGATGAAGTATACTGCATGAAGTATAGTGCATGAAACTTGACAACAACGAGCATGCCGCTCACGTAGAATGAAGTATATTGTATGCAACTTGACCTCAGCGAGCATGCCGCCCACATAGAATAAAGTATACTGCATGCAACTTGACAACAGCGAGCATGCCGCCCACAAAGAATGAAGAATACTGCATGTAACTTGATTACAGCGAGCACACCGCCAACATTGAATAAAGTATATTGCAAGCAACTTAACAAAAGCGAGCATACCGCCCACAGAGAATGAAATATACTGTATGCAACTTGTCCACAGCGAGCACACCGCCAACGTAGAATGACGTTCTTCTTCTTCTTCTTCTTCTTCTTCTTCTTCTTCTTCTTCTTCTTCTTCTTCTTCTTCTTCTTCTTCTTCTTCTTCTTCTTCTTCTTCTTCTTCTTCTTCTTCTTCTTCTTCTTCTTCTTCTTCTTCTTCTTCCTCTTCTTCTTTCGTTCGCTTGAAATATGTCTATAACTGCAATGCTGTCTCTTGTATGAATTGAACTGTCTTTTTCAGTTCACACAGCGGTCCAAAGAATACCCACAACAATGTTGTCAAGTTCATCTTCCACTGTCGTCTCTTCTAGGCCAGAAGGTTTGCCAAGATATATTTTGGGCAGTCCACATGTGCAAATGGCTGTTTCACCAATCTTGAATTTTGTATACATGTGGTTGCGTAACCTATTGTGCCCTGTTCTGAGGCGCAGAATAATTACTTGTTCTTGTCTGTCCAGAAAGTGGTCTGTCTAACGTGGTAGTCATCTTGAGCAGGTTTTGGTGGCTTTCTGACTGATTTGATCATTCTTTTCTTTTAGGTGGTATGTAACGGGCACATCAGGCTGTTCTTCTTTGGCTCCTTCCTTAGCCAATTGATCAGCTCTGTCGTTTCCGGGTACTCCACAGTGGGATGGTATCCACTGTATGGTGACCTTATGCTGACTGCTAAGTTCAGAAAGTAGTGTCCTTAGTACTGGCAATTTCCCAGACAGGAGCGCCTCGAGTACTGATTTTGCATCTGTCAATAGCACCACAGGTTGTGTACCATTGCTGGTATTTAGTAATTTCTCTGTTGCTATCTTGATTGCCTCAATTTCAGCATCGTAGTTATGGCAGTACTTTCCTGTCGGTACTCTAGCTGTGTCCCTAGTATTATTTGGGTATTCTATGTACACTCCCGCTCCTCCATTTCGAACAGCATTTTGTGCTGACCCATCTGTGTAGACTCGGATCCAGAGGTCCTGTGGGTATTCTTCATCAAGGAAGCTGAGAGTGGCTGTTCTGCGCTGCACACTGTTCTGTTCTTCCTTGTCAAATATTCCTCTCACTTTTGTCTGGATTTGTAATGATAGTCTATGCTCATCTTTCCATGGAGTTCGCTCTGGAATAGTTGTTAGGGGGATACCAACTGTGGGCAGATCGGTGGTTTCTCTGCAGAGTCGTTTGGCCTGGTGGATAAAACTACTTCTTTTCAACCGCCCCATAGCTAGGTTTTCAAATCTGTTCTTCATAGGGTGGCCTGGCAAGCTGAGGAACTTTTCTGCTTGTATTAGCGTTTTCGTATCTCTGCGCTCACTCAGTGCTTGTGTCCTCCCCATCTTCTCCATTTCCACTATAGGTGTTGATCTCATCCCTCCTGTGGTGACTCTAAGTGCTTGATTTTGCACTTTGTCCAGCTCTTGTAGTGTGGTTTTTGATGCCGAACACCACGAAGTTGACCCGTATTCCAGGTGTGGTCGTATGCTCTGTTGATAAACTTTGCTAAGTATTTTCCCACTGGCTCCCCATGTGGTTCCACTTAGCTTTCTCAGGATGGCTATTTTCCTTCTGGCTTTTGCTACTGCTTTGTTGATGTGCTTTCTCCATGTCAGCCTGCCATCAAATGTTACTCCAAGGTATGTTGGTTCTTTATCTTCTCTTAGGGGTGTTCCATTTATCTGGATGGTCCCTGCCTTTTGTTTTGGAGAGAGGGTAAATAGGGTGGTGCTGCACTTGTCAGTGTTTATGCTGACACACCATCTATTTGCCCATGCAACAAATGTATCTACAGCTCTTTGTAGCAATCTGGTGGCCACTGATGCATGTTCATTTGTGCTCCATAGAACCAGGTCATCGGCGTACATTGCCGCTTTAATTCCATGCGGTAGATTAGCAACGAGATCATTGATGAAGATTAGAAAAAGTGTGGGGGACAAGACTCCGCCCTGGGGAACACCGTGACGCAGTAGTACTTTCTTGCTCTTTAGTCCGTCTATCTGTACTCGGGCTCTTCTGTTGTGCAAGTATGCTTTCACCCATTTGTACATTCTTCCATTGACTTTGCAGTTTCTCAGTTTATTCATCAGACCTTCTTTCCAGACTTTGTCAAAGGCTTTCTTCAAATCTATCCATGCCGCAAGCACCAGCTTCTTCTCTTGGAATGCATCCTCAATTTCTTGAGAGAGGTAGGTTGTCTGATCTTCCGTAGAGTAGCACTGCCTAAAGCCAGCCTGCTGTGGCACAAGGATGTTTTTACTTTCAATGTACCACTGCAGTCTGTGATTGATGATGCGCTCCAGTGTTTTGCAGAGACAGCTGGTGAGGCTAATTGGTCTGTAGCTAGAGGCAATGGAACTATCTTTCCCTGATTTTAGGAGGGGTATCATGATTGCTTCTCTCCAGGCTTGTGGAACACTGCCTAAGGTCCAACTGTTATTGAAGATCTGCAACAGCTTTGCTTTGGCCTCTGTTCCTAGGTTCCTGATCATTTCATTGGAGATACCATCAGCTCCTGGTGACTTTCTCATTTTCAGTTTTGATATGGCTAGCTCCAGTTCGCTGATTGTGATGGGTGCCTCCAGAACCTCATGTACTATTTCCTTCTGTCCTGTATGTTGCCGTTTCTCTCGAATCTCTTGTTGTTTCTCTGGACTAATTTTGATATTGTTATCTTGTGCGAATGAGTCCGCAAAATGGTCAGCTGCTTGCTTTCTTGTTAAGATGTTTCCATCTTTATGTAGTGCAATTTTTGAGTTTCTCCCTGTGCCCTCATCGTTAAGTTGTTTTATTAGCTTCCACAATTTCCTTGTGTCTCTTTCAAAGTTCAGAGACTCTGTTTTTTCCTGCCAGCTTTTCCGTCTAGCCTGCAGCTTGGCCCTTTGAAATTTGGCTTTTGCGTGCTGGAATTTATTGTGGTGCTCTTGGCTGGGTGTGGCCTCTGCTTGCTTTCTACACACTTCCACATCATTATGCAACTGTTCCAGTTCACTACTCCAGTAGGGTTTATATTGTTTACGGGCTCCTCTTGGTACTGTTTCTCGCGCTGCCTGTAGTATGCATTTCCCAAACTCTTCAACTACTTTATTTATGTCTTTCTCAGTGTTCAGGTTTCTAACCAGTATGCTGGTGCGATTCTTGTACATTGCCCAGTCTGCTTTCTTGTAGTTCCACCTCGAGAGGGTGCTGCTTTCACTTACAAGCTCATTTTCTACAGTTAGAAAGACTGGCCGATGGTCACTGCCACCAAGTTGTTTCCCAACAATTCGTGTAATGTTCCACTCCAGGTCTGGTGAATGAAAAGCCAGGTCAGGTGTAGTTGTAGTGTGCCATGATCTCGAGTAGAAAGTATGTGGGTCGGACGGCTTGTTAACCAAGATGAATCTATTCTCATCCTGCCAGTCTTCCAGTCTCTCTCCTCTCTGGTCCATGTGATCATAGCCCCAACTCTGCGAGTGGCTGTTGAAATCGCCACACACAATCATTTTTTCTGTTAATGGTAGTGTGTCCAGTGCCTGTGGGCGGTCACTTGGACAGTAGTAATTGATCAGATGTAGGTCTGTATAGCCTGTCTTAAGTTTAAGTGTCTGATACTCAGCCCCTTCCATGTAGACTTCGATTTGGGAAGCAGTGATGTTATTTTTTACAAGGGTAAGTATCCCACCTTTTCGCCTGTCCTTTCGGTCAGATCGGTAACACTGGTAGCCTCTGATTTTGAAGGCTATATTTTCGTTGAGGTGAGTTTCTTGCAAGCAACATATGCTTACTTTTTCTTGGTCCAGGATGTTTTCTAATTCTATTTTTTTTGTTGCTGACTCCCTCCGCATTCCAGTGCATTATTTTAAGTCTTTGTTTAGTATGGCCAGCCGTTCTATTCTCATGTCCCCTGGCTCCACAGGACATCTGAGAAGGACCTCCAGTAGTTGGGGTTGGACCCTTTCGAGACATAGGGCCCGGCACTGCACCTGCCTGGGGGTCCAAAGCAGGGCGAGCACCATAACATTTAGCAGTAGTCGACATATTCCATTTTGCGTAATTGCGTGGCATCCTGATTTCTGTGGTGCGCCTCCTGGCTGGTTGCCTCCGTCTTCAGCACCTTTCCTTTGCTAGAGCAGACTGTGGTCTCACTCGAGTTTAGATGTGTACACACGCACACACGTGTCTGCACATGCATGTATGTGTATACACATCTAGAGCACACTGGTTATTTTTCGGCGCCAGAAACTCGCCGTCGCCCCTTCTCCTGTTAGTAGAAACAGTTCCGCCACGTGAAGGCCAGGAGTTGGACTTTTGCTGCATAGGTTATGTATTCACGAGCCATTGGGGTATTTAAGCAATGTTGGGCGCTCACCCCAACACTGCGCCCCGGCTACATACAGCAACATTTGGAACCGTAGAATGAAGTATACTGCATGCAACTTGACAACAGCGAGTATGCTGCCCACAAATAATGAAGAATTCTGCATGCAACTTGACCACAGCGATCACACCGCCCACATAGAATGAAGTATTCTGCATGAAATTGGACAACAGCGAGCAAACCATCCACACAGAATGAAGTATACTTCACGCAACTTGTCCACAGCGAGCACATCGCCCAACATAGAATGAAGGATGCTGCATGCAACCTGACAACAGCGAACAATGAACATACTGCCTACATAGAATGAAGTATGATAACAGCGAGCATACCGCCTACATAGAATGAAGTATACTGCATGCAACTTAACAACAGCGAGCACACCACCCACATAGTATGAAGTATGCTTCATGCAACTTGTCCACAGCGAGCACATCGCCCAACATAGAATGAAGTAAACTGCATGCAATTTGACCACAGCGAGTATACCGCCCACATAGAATGAAGTAAACTGCATGCAAATTGACAACAGCGACCATACCGCGCACAAAGCACAGGATTAAATGTTGACTGTAACTTTGTTTATGTCATGCCAGGTTGTTTAGTGCCAAGACTGGTACAAATTTGTTTGATCATGTCACTCTTCCGTTCTAGATGTCTACCATGCTCGTAACCGTATTCGTGTGCCGGTTTCCACTTGCTGTCCACACAAAAATATGTTGTGACCTTTGTTTTTGACAGCAGTTTACAGCTGTCAGCACAAGTTAGTGTCCTTGTATGCTCTTGTGCAGTTTCGTCCATTATATACTCCACCCCTTGAGCTGAGTTCTCCACTTTCCTGTGCTCGTCTACAGTTTCGTCCACTGTACGATCGGTCCCCTTAGCTACGCTCTCCCCACGCCTGTGAGCTGCCCATCCTCTACCACTTTGAGTTGCATCTGGGCGTTTCCCTTCATCGAAATGAAACCATGCTAGCCTCTCTTTACAGGTTTAAAAAAACTGTCATTTACTGCCAATATAGTACCTTGCGGTGTATGGCAGAGGGGTCTTTGAGCCTGAGGAATTAAGGCCGCCTGGCTAGTGCAGTCGCCGCAAACTGTGCAGGTTAGGATTTTCTTTTTGCCCCCGACAGAAAAATATCCCACACCTTACCGAGGGATCGAACCCGGGTCTCACGAACGAGAGTCCGGAGTTCTAGCCACTCGGCCAGCCGCTCCTCTCTTTACAGGTTTAACAACACTAAATAGCTTGTTTGTTTATGAACATTGTTTCTCTGCATATGTTCATATATGCTGGTTTCCTTCTTGTCTGGAGCAGACACTGGCAATAATGACTCTTTAATCTACTATATCAACCGATGTTTTTATAAAGTTGGCGTTGCTTTCATGATTATTTTTGTTCAACTGTTTAAACTTTCCACGTGCATCTTTAATCTACTCTGACTATCCTGCCAGGGATTTCCCCAGAATTGACTAATGTCTCTATTCCACCTGTTCTGTTGATAAGAAAAGCAAATTATCATGGACCATGTTCCAGGCCTTGTGATGTAGTGGGAATATAGTAAGTAGGACAGGAAGGGATCCTCTGTCTAGAGGAGTATTAAGTATAGGATGCTTTAGGGTCCGATTTTAAAATACTCGAATGTTAACGTACCAAACGATATTTAATGCCGTGTGTACTTTTTCATCTTCCTTCTTCCTTCTTCTTCCAATTCTTGTTCGTTTTCTTGTTCTCATTCTTTTGCTTCTTCTTCTTCTGTTGGTATTGCTGCTGCTGCTGCCGCTCCTTCTTTTGTCCTATTTCTTTTGCCGTGAAGTGTAGCATAAAAGAGTTAGATGTAATGTTCTGTTTTTCGCTTGTCTTGTTGCTTTACGTGTGTTGAATATCAGAGAAGGCCCCGGATTGAATCTAATATACTTGTACTCTGATATCTAAGGTTTTATCTAGGAGTTTTCCGCCTGCTTGATAAGTTGCATCAATTAATCTTGTTTCTTTGTTGGCGTCTAATATTCCCAGACAAGCTGCATTCCTGCTGCTGATACTTCCTCTCCCTTTTCTTCTTCCTCTTCTTCTTTTTCTTCCTCCTCTTCTTGTTTGCTGTTGTCCTTGTAATATTTACGCAAGAAGTTAGGTTCCTTGGATGTGTATTGCTGCTGTCAATGAAAGCTCAATGAGAGGCTCCCGAGTAGCTTTGTGTGGGAGTTCATTAGTAGATGTTTGTCTCTGTGAACTAGTGTTCATTAATGGATATGTGTCTTTGTAAGGAAATGTTCATTAGTGGTTGTCTCTGTGAGTTAATGTTCATTAGTGGTTGTTTGACTCTGCGAGCAAATGTTCATTATCGGTTGTCTCTGTGAGGTAATATTCATTAATCGTTGTCTCTGTGAGTTAATGTTCATTATCGGTTGTCTCTGTGAGGTAATGTTCATTAATGGTTGTCTCTGTGAGCTAATGTTCATTAGTAGATGTTTGTCTCTGTGAGCTAATGTCCATCTGTAGATGTTTGACTCTGTGAGCTAATGTTCATTAATAGATGTTTGTCTCTCTGAGCTGATGTTCATTAGGCTAATGTTCATTTAGTTTATTTTAGATTTAGTTTATTCGACGGATCAACATCACGGCACACGGGTGTAACCCATAAGTGGCCCGTTCTACTCCTAACTGAAGCCTGAGTCCGGAGAAACTCAGCTCAGAGCACGAACTCCGTAGCACCGGTGAGGGTCCTGAAATACTTTGGGTACGATTTTTAACTCGAAATTTTCCCCGGGCAGCGTCATTAGGCTACTATTTTTCGATTTCCAACTGACAAGGGATTTTTTAAGTGCGCAGCAATACATACGGACGTCCGATCTCACTACCCAGAGACCAGGGGAAATTTTGTTACTAGAAATCCACGTGAAAAAATCCCGGCCCTCACGGGGCTTAAACCCGGGACCTCCAGCACTCGAGGCGAATACCATATCTCGAGACCACTCAGCCCTCCACAATCCCTACATTGTTCATTTGTGGACGTTATCCTTGGTGAGCTAATGGGTAGAAGAAATCGAATAAAGAAACACGACAGTGTTACGGACTAAACCAAAAGTCGTATAGAGAAACGAGATGCAGTGATACAACAAACACAGTTTTATAAAGAAACAAGACGCAATTATACAAAATAAAACAAAATTTATATAAAAACAACAAGGTACCGAGTTACAAACTAAAACAATTCGTATTAAGAATGAAAACACCGCATTACAAACCATAATACAAGACACAGAAAGATAAAGGACATAGGAAAAAGTGTGAAAACGTAAATCAGAGGACATGTAAAGAGACACGATGCCATGCCACGCTATAAAATGGGCAAGACTACAGGACAAGCGTGTAAGAGGAATCCGGGGTCTTATTTATCCAATGGCTTGTTCTATTCACAGCTTTGCTCCCATAAGTCAAATGCCTCGCTATCAAACACCAGATGCGCTGATCTGTTACTGGTATGTGTACATTGCATATCACTTCTCAAATCCATCTACGTTGTGGTGTTCCTTTTCTCCGCTTCTTCCCGTTAGACCCCTCTACATCTTTTCTAGACATTATATCAATTTACATGTGAAAACTATTTAATGTTCCTCAGTTTTGTTTGTTTTTACCCATCATCTTCAATACTTAGTTCTTGTTGGGTAGGTCTGTTTGTTATTTCCGTTTAACTATTTTTTTTTACCCCGAGGTTACAACAGGGAACAGGACTGGAAATAAGCGTACAGCAAGTCTGTTCATAAACGTCTGCAGTTTTCTCGTGATGTGAAGTCAGTAAGTGTTATTTGATCTTGCACTAGTTGAGATTGTCCTCTTCTACGCTATCGCGAGGCACCGCGGTGCCACAATGTCGCAACCAAGAAACTATAGTATTGCCATGTTCAGAGATAGTCCAGGTTTGATAATCCCCTGTGTGTTCATTGTCTGGGGTCGCCTCTGTGATAAAGCCGAACAGCACGCCGGTGTGTGTGCAACGCACAATCTCCCTCCAGACGAACCTCAATATCACGTCGCATTAGTCTTTGTATAAGAAATGAAGGCAGGGCTGTGAATGAGTGGGTGCGCATGTGTATATTCGTCAAATATCTCAGGTCGCAATGTTTTATTTTTTTTTACATACATCCCACCGTAGACGCGAATCGATAATGAATGAAATAATTAGCTTCATTTGCTGTTCTAGTAATCATCTACTGAGCTTCTCTTCTGGAAGAGAGGAGGCGAGAGGAAAAAGAGAGCAATAGAGAGGGATAATAAGGGAGGAAAGAAGCGGCGGATGACACCTGGTGTTTCTGATTATTGCATGGACATTTTGATATTTACATCTCTGTCAATAACCCACGGGGAATATGACATAGAGGGAGACCTCAATAACATTAACAGAGAATTAGATGAATAATATGGGGAGGACATAGCGCAAACTACGCGAGAAAGCAAAGAATAGGAGGGTTTGGAGTGAGTTGCTGCTGGGCATATGCTCCTTCGAGGAATGAAACAAAGAAGATCATGTTTCTGTTGATGCTAACAACTATCATTTCGCCATTATATACCATTGCTGGTGTTTGCCGGGGAGTGGGGAGGAGATCCGGGCTGAGAGATAAAGGTTGTTGTCACAAGCAATCGCCCAGCAGTGTGCACATTATGAAGTTAGACACCTCCTATATATAAAAAGTTCTCGCCTTAGCGAGAAATATAATATATACCGTACTGTATGTGAGCCGGTTCCGTAGGGACGCAGTTCGTAATCCCGCATACCGCGTTCGAAACACAGCTACTGGCGATGTGGCAGCAGACCGTCTTGCGTTGGTGTTTTTTTTATAAAATGGTATGGGTATCGGTCGTTCAGAAAGCAATGGCAAACTACTGAACGTAACTTGCCAAGAGATCACAAACAGTCAAAATAAGACTGGGGTTCAATCCCTACATCGATCAGTTGAACTAAAATGTTGACTTCTCGTCCGTGACTTGGGGACGTAAATTACAAGTGCCGCTGAAGTCGGGGTGGGTCGCCTGATGGCGAGGAACACTGGTAATAGGGAAAGCTCATTCACGTGCAAAAATATCAGTCCAGTGGACTAGAAGTAGTGGCACGTATATTGACTACGTTTGAGTTCAAAGCCAGGGGACGCAACAACAACAATACACACAAATATAAGGACGCACACGGGTCTCAGCCATGACATCACCATAACAGCTCTACGGCAATGGTTCTCAACCTTTTTTGGCTCGTGCACCCATTAACCATATTTTCAGAACGCCATCCCCCCTTTCGTATTTCCTTCCTATAAATCCCCTCTTCCCCCCCCCCTTTTCCCCTTCCTACCCTTACACAGTATACGTAAAAATTGAAGCTAAATTTAATAACAAATACCAGAACAAGAGCAGACGTCTACATAAAACGTGATTTTCGGATCTACTTACGTTATAAAATGAATTTCAGAAGGGCGAGAAGTACAGAACTGTAAAGTATGGAGGAAAAAACAATAACAAGTAATCGGTTCTTGTATTAACACTTTATTGAAATAATCTTAATTCCCCCCCCCCCCGGGAAACCCTAAAATGTTCCCTGGGGGGGGGGGGGGAATTCCCAACCGGTTGAGAACCACTGCTCTAGGGAGTTAGCTATAGTCCGCTTACAATGATTGCCCTCACTGTTGAAAACTGTTACATCGATATCAACTTTTTCCTGCCGTCTTATATTTTCCCCCACCCAAGGAATATGGCACTGATAGGTCCAAAGGCAACTTAAATCGTGGAAAGCGGTGACATTTCTTTCATGTTTTGGTCAAAGTGTAGTGAATTCACGCTAATAAACTTGTTTTACAGTAATGCACGTCAACTCCGTTGACATCACAAGGCGTATCCAGACTCGTATGGAAGTTGGTGCAATGTGTAATATTAGTAAAGGCAAAGAATTTACAGAGGCATTGGGTAAATAATGTGGTATCAAAATGGAAATGAACAGGAAAGTAGAAGGAACATATTTATTACCTTATTTTTCATTTCCTTCTTGTTTCTTGAGCTGCTGGTTAATAATGTGTACACAAGGAGTCATGTTACTATGAATCATTTAGCTTTTTATATGGAGTTCTTTAAAGCTTGCAAACAGCTGTGCGTTAATGTGCGTATGAAGTGACCGGAGATGATACCGCAATTTAGTCATCATGTGTCAATTTTTAAAGATGCGTTCAGCTGTCTGTGTAGTTTGTTCACACATGCACATGGGTGACAGAACCGCTTTGAGTCTTCGTGAAAGATTGTCTACTCTGCTGTTTACTGTTCAGAGAAAAAACATGATTACCTGTTCTACACGACGAATATAGTTGAATATATAGTCTGTTCGTTGAAGTTTATAGATTGATTCATATGTTCGTGTGTTGTCATCTCATTTGACAACGTGTTTTTTCTCGCGTTTCTTGTTATGCCATAATATGTCAGTTTACACTGCAATATTACGCTCCTGTTGGTATTCAATGCGTTTAGTGTTGTTGTTGTTGTTGTTGTTGTTGTTGTTGTTGTTGTTGTTGTTGTTGTTGTTGTTTTCAATAGCAGTTGTTTGACATCGTTGGGAGATAGCGGAACTTAAAATTCATCACTATGGAATGCAAGCTGTTGCCATTAATTTGTTGTACTGTTTGTGCCGATGGTGTTATGTTTAGGGCCTGCAATAGTTGGAGCAAAATATCCCAGTAGGTGTGCATGTGGATTAATGTCTGCGATCTGCCCATACCTCAATTTGTGTCGGACGATTCCAGAAGGTTGATGACTGCTCTCGGTTGCATAAATTTCAAACCGCCCTTTCTCCAATAGTCATCTTCCTCTTTCAACACATGGTCCCCACATTTTTTCCAGTAACTTTTATCAATATTTAATAGCGCGGACTAGGTTAGTATCTTGACGTCAGAGAGTTTGAATTTCGTATTGACAGCTGCCAGCTTTTCTTTAATTTTAGCCCACACAAATTCTATAGGGTTAAAATGAGAATGGCACGGCGGAAGTCTCAAGCACCTATGGCCATGCTCTTCTATCAACTTGTCGATTTGATATTTCTTGCTTTTTTTGCGTCTGTTTTACAAGGGACAACAATTCTATCTTGAAATATGTTTCTGGAAATTGTATGTTTTCCCGCCGGAGTCATATTGTTATGGCTTCCTTTGTGCTCGATGCCGTAGGTATTTTGTCTTCTAGGGCAATAACATTCTGATATGATGCATTTTCCATAATTAGATAAGACGGTCTATCTGGGGATGGATGCATTGTATTCTAGAGCCAATCTCTAAACACATTACCATTCATCTCGTTGTGATAATACGTATTGTATGTATGCTTTTATACGAACACGAGCCCAGCATTCTGTAATAAGCCACTGTGCTTACTACCAGCATGGGCTATGACCAAACGCTGTCCTTTACTACTGGGCACGTATTGCTTTATCTTTCCATCCACTGAATGCCATTCCTTTTCATGTGTGTTGTGCGCAATGATCCAGGTTTAATCAAAATACACTGTCATAATTTTCTTTGCCCATTTCTCTTATTTCACATAGGTATTTGCTTCTCATGGCTCCTAAATGTGGTTGCTCACAAATGATATTTCTACCCCCTTTGTACTTTCTAAAAGTGAAGCCTAATGTCCTTATAATTTTCCCCACAGTTGTTGTGAATAGCTCTATGTCATTGTTCTTTCTCAACCAAACCCAAAGTTTTCTTACAGTCACTGTTTCTTTGGTATCCAGAATTTTTATAAAGCTCGCCTTGTGACCTCCTTGTCAAAACTGTCTACAATTGCTTTTCTACCTACCGTTTGCTTATTGCGTTGTGGTTTCATTCCAGATAGATTCTTGCACCCAACCGACGAAATGACCGTTTTCTCAAACCCAATTCATGCACTGTTCTTTTCTCGGGATTTGTAATAGTGTGAAACAGTTTCCTGCGATCAGCTTCTTGACAAAAATATGTGTACAACTTCATGGTGATGCTTTGAAGTGTACAGAATTTAACATTCAATCCCATTCAACAATATTCACACATTCATGTTAGCGATAAATGGTAAGATTTATAAAATAATCACGTTTCATGAAACCACCCACTATAGGTAGAAATATTGACGACACTTCTGAACATCGCTTTCCACTAGGTGAGGTTCTTGTCATAAGGTCATTCTTGTGAAGCACGAGAAAAGGTACTATTGAACGCTGATCTTTTCCGTGTGAAGATGCAATACATTCGTCATCTCTGAACCGTAAATTATATACCGTATATAAACAAACATCGAAATCTGTTGTACAATCTCCAGAACAAATATTTTGTTTTTTTCTTATTGAGTGGACATAATGATAAGGTTATATGCTAAATCTCATCATTTTCCCTCATTATCATTATTCATATCCCTGAGATATGGAGTTTTATAAGGGGCGTTCATTTAAAATTCGTTCGTGCCGCACCGCGCGTAATTGCGTACGTTGAACATGATCATGTCATAGTCATGTGATAAATACTGACTAACGAATACAAGAGCAAGTGCTTATCGTCCCGTGATGCATAGATTCTGTTTCTGACGGTTGAGAAAATGGCCGGGTAGATCCAAAATCCGTCCAAAGAAGTTCAAAGAGCGGTTATTCAGTTTCTTTCATTTGAAGGATGTCGAAAAGTGGACATTCATCGAAGAATGCAGACAGCGTACGGTAACAAATGTGTGTCGAAGACAACAGTGATAGACTGGGCACGAATGTTTCAGAAAGTACGTCAATTCACGACAGATCTTCGACGGCCGTGTCAAGCACATATTGTTGCAACAGAACAAAACCATCGCCAAAATTGATGGAGCAGTACAGATGAACTGTTGTCGAAGCATACGTTCGCTAGCGAAAGAATTTTATGTGTCAATTTGGACAAATCAAAAGGTCGTTCGTAAGAAACTGCAAAATCGGAAGGTGTGTTCACAGTGGACACCACGGATGTTGACCGACCACCAAAAAGAGGAACGCATGGGATGGTGTTTGAACCACTTGCTGTGTTACAGAGTGGAGGGTGATGCATTTCTCTTCCGCATAGTGACAGGCGATGAATCATAGTGTCACCACTTGGAGCTGAGCAGCAAAAGAGAGAGGAAGTATCCAGGATCACCAAAAGCCAAAAAAGTCAAGAAACAGGTTTCCGCTGGTAAGGTTATGCTGAGCGCATTTTTTTTTTACCATGAAGGGCTATTGTTGGCCGACTTTAAAAAACCTGGTGTCAACATTCTCTACCCACTACTTTCAAACACTAGACAAACTGCAAAAAAGCCATCAAGAATAAACGACCTGGCATGCTTTCTCGCGGTGTGATTTTGTTGCACGATAATGATGTCTGCATGTCGCAAAGATTGTGCTGGAAGCATTAGCAAGGAAGAAGTGGGAAATTCTGCAACATCCAGCATATAGTTCTGATTTGTCATCATGTGATTTTCTTTTGTTCGGACCACTGAAAAAAAGCTCTCAAGGGATAACGATTTCACACAGATGCAGACGTAATGAACGCGGTAAACACTTGGTTCAGTGAGCAACCACAATTCTTTTTTTTCTGCGGACGGCATTCGCCGCCTACCTAAGCAATAGGATGCTTGCCTGAATGCCTACGGTGACTTCTTCTGACCAATCCATGGTGGGTAATTCATTCAAAATGAATGCTTTGTTTAATTCTAGCACACCTGTTAATGTTTCTTTCATGATTTTTGTAATAAAGCCATTGGAACAGGTTTCAAATGAACGCCCGTAATTTATGGAAGGGGGGGGGGGGGGGGGGGGGGGGGGGGGGGGGGGGGGGGGGGGGGGGGGGGACTGGTGGATGACCCCAGGTGTGTACCGTTCACTATGCGTCATTGTAATTCTCTGTCCATGAAAGCATAAATCACTGGTTGATGGTCCCACAGATTTACCATTCACAATGTCTAGTAATACAACTAACGTGCATCTAATATAGCGTTAAAAACTAGTATATGACCCCGTCGATTTCTTATTCACCATTCCTGATTGTAACTATGTAAAGGTGGACCTCAATTCACTTATTAATGGCCGAAGAGGTTTGCCATTCTCTCTTTTTTACACACATATACACACCCAGAAACCTACCGACCCACAAACCCACCCACTCACACACACTTCTACACACCCACCATTCGTACATACATACACCCACAAATACATACACGCGCATGTACACCCATACATAACACACACACATAAAACTGATTCACAATCGAATCATTAATAAACACACACATATATACACACTCATCTTCAGCTTCCGCCATATTTCCGCTTGTAATGCATTATTGCCGGCTTCGTGGCTTAGAGGTTATGACTTTTCTCCGTAATCTCGTATACTCTCGTCAGGTAACGTGATGACGGTTCAAATCAGCAGTGGTTCGAATCGCATCGGTAACTTACGGGGTATGTAAGGCCGCTCAGAAAAGCAATGGCAAACTACTGAGCGTAATCTTGCCAAGAGATCAACATACAGCTGAAAGATGCTGGTGTTGACAGCTAAGTCCTGTAAAAAAGGATATGCTTAAAAAAAAATGCATTATTATCGCATCAGTTCAGTCTGCGGTTTCCTAAAGTAAACAAATGTGTTTTTCTTGAAAAGTGTTTAGTAAAATACGTGGCAAAAAGTGTCTATATATAGTTCTTAATTACCTATAGAAAACAAGTCCCGCAGCAGGAATCTCCTGTAGGTATGTGAAGTGTTAGGACCATCAACATTTTAGGCCTGAGTGCACTGAAGAATACCTGGCCAGTTTCTCCCTCTCGTATCGAACGGCGAGATCTGGCACCGAATCTTCGTCCTGCCGCGTTAAAACCATTGTCAACGTCCAAACCATTACACGAAAGTGCCCGCTAAATTGATTATTGCTTAATATTAATTTGGCAAACATATTTTTTAATAGCACCTCCTGGTATAAGTGGCGAGGACATATCAATGAACCACTGTTGGATTTCAATTTTTAAGCTCTATCCAAACGGATATTTTCGTATTTTTGTATTATTATTATTATTATTATTATTATTATTATTATTATTATTATTATTATTATTATTATTATTATTATTTATTCATAGACATTTTATACGCTCTGTGGAGAAGGGGTTACGAGCCAAAAGAATATTTTCGTATTTTTGCATTATTATTATTATTATTATTATTATTATTATTATGATTATTATTATTATTATTATTATTTTGCATATCCTTTACAGGACATCGCTGTCAACACCAGCATCTTTCAGCTGTACATTGATTTCTTGGCAAGATTACGCTCAGTAGTTTGCCATTGATTTCTGAGCGGCCGGCTCACATACCCCGTAAGTTACCGATGCGATTCGAACCACTGCTGATTCTCACCGTCATCACGTCACCGACGAGAGTATACGAGATTACGGAGAAAAGTCATAACCTCTAAGCCACGAAGCCGGCATTATTATTATTATTTATTCATAAAATAAATTCATAAAAAGATGTCAATTGAAACGAGAAAAAGAGTGTTGAGGGGATACATAGAGCCTGTTCTTTTGTATGGATGTGAAACTTGGACAATGAGCAGTCAAGCTGAAAAGCATCTGATGGCTGCAGAAATGTGGTTTCTGAGGAAAATGCAAAGAATACCATGGACAGACAGAAAAACCAATGACCAAGTACTACAGGAGACAAATGAACATCGTAGACTGATTAGAGAAATTAGACGTAGACAGTCAAAAATTTTTGGACATGTTATGAGAAGAAATGGGTTGGAGAACTTAGTGACAACTGGCAAGATCGAGGGGAACAGACCAAGAGGAAGACCGAGAGGAAAATACCTGAATGGCTTGGCCACATGGCATGGACGAGACAGGAACACTGAGCTGATCCACGACACTGGTGATCGAGTGAAATGGCGAGTCATGACCGCCCACGCTTTCCGGCATGGCACATGATTGATTGATTGATTCATAGACATTTTATAGGTTCTGTGAAGAAAGGGTTACGAGCGCAATTCGTAATCCCACATACCGCGTTCGAAACAGCTGTGGACGATTTGGCAGCAGACCACCTTGCGTTATTTTTCATACAATAGTATGAGTGCCGATCATTCAGAAAGCAATGATAAACTACTGAACGTATACCGGCCAACAAATCACAGAGATTTTATGAAAAGCGCTAGAGTTTAAAGTAACTAGAACAGCGTGCGTGACATGACAAATGGCTGGTCAAAAAAGGGTTAAGAACACCAAGTATCGTAGTCAGATTAAAGAGTTAACTGGCAGATATATGAGATAAGCTGGTTAGTTAAACATGTGTCACGTTGCTACTGTTGAAAATAAAGGTATTCATGGAGATCAGTTAGTACAGATTTTTGCCACTGAGGACTTTATGACGCCGTGGTTCTATTCTATTAAGGTATATACTATTTACGTAAAATAATCTCTGCGTGTGTAGTATTCCTTGCTCTTTTCTTCATTAGATAATGAATAGCTAGATATCTCTTACCGCTAGTGTATTTATTAACATAGAACATTGAAATGATGAGAGCTATCGATTTAGGGAAACATCATAAGCCTTTCAATACTCATCAGTGAATATCGTCACAGAGCGTATTGTAAGGGAGAAAACCGTTGGATCCATTATAACTCGTAGTGGAGGATTTGCACAAATCATCAATTTCCCTTAAGGGCACAGACGCTAAGGAAAGAAACTGCAGACCGAAGAGAAAGGATAAACTGCTACCTGATATACTGAAACAAAAGGAAGAGTACACCTGATATACTGAAACAAAAGAAAGACGTCTGACGTACTGGAACAACATAAAGCAGATGGCTTTGATTTCCCCAGTGATGCCAGCCATCTGCTGTGTAACTATCACGAAATGTAAGAACTGATTGTAGAAAACGAGGGTAATATCAAAAACTAAGGACAATGAGAATAGATACGCAGACATATTCTAGTTAATCGGTGGTTGTTTCAGAGTTGATGTGAATAACATCACCTAATGGGGAATCGCCAGCCACATGGGTGAACATTTAATTTCAATCTCATATGTTCAATGAAATCAGATGTCTGTCTGTCTGTCTGTCTGTCTGTCTGTCTGTCTGTCTGTCCGTCCGTCCGTCTGTCTGTCTGTCTGTCTGTCTGTCTGTCTGTCTGTCTGTCTGTCTGTCTGTCTGTCTATCTGTCTGTCTGTCTGTCGACTCTTTAAACTCCAGATATGCCTGCCTCTTTGCCCACTTACCAGTCGGTTAGATTTACTCTCCACCACTGTATGGGCGTTGGTGTAATCGCTACGGGGCTACGCTGCTAACATCGTGGGTGTGGTTGGACGAAGGTTCGTGGCCTGCGTTCGTCTACCGCTAAGTGAGGGAAAGCCTGGCCAGCTGACTGACCAGCTATACGTACGGTCTACACAACTTCGGACAGCTACAGCAGATTCCTTCTTTTCAAAGTGTGCCTTTTACTATCAAGGTGTAGTGTTGAAGGTGTAGTGTTGGGAACTCATTACTGCCGACTTTCAAT
This sequence comes from Cepaea nemoralis, assembly GCA_014155875.1. NCBI lineage: Eukaryota > Metazoa > Mollusca > Gastropoda > Stylommatophora > Helicidae > Cepaea > Cepaea nemoralis. The sequence goes on along the minus strand of JACEFZ010021987.1, from coordinate 44,023 downwards.
GCAAAGATAGCGACTGACTGATTAATTGATCGCTTGCTTGTTTGATTGATTGATCGATCGGTCGGTCGGTCGGTCGGTCGGTCGATCGGTCGGTCGATCGATCGGTCAGTCTGTCGGTCGATTGACTGTTCGATCGATCGGTCGATCGGTCGATTGATTGATCAGTCGATTGTTTAATTAGTTAATCGATTGATTTATTTATTTATTTATTTATTGATTGATTGATTGATTGATTTGAGCGAGGCCACGGTAACCACTCACGTAGTTTGTGTTTCAGCCGTGTCTCTAGTTAGAAGACAACTTTCAATTGAGATGCCTTGACACTGAATACACACGAAACGCCCTGGTGAAGCTATTCGTATGTAAACCCGTTGAACCCTTAAACGTCATTAACATACCCATTGTCTAGATTGGCTGTGATTACAGAATTAGTAACAACCAACAAACATGTGTAATAGTTCAGGTATTTTCGTATTTCTTCTTTCTTATACGGGACTCTTCTCAAATGCCAGTGTTTCCCAAACGTTTACAGACTGCCGCCCTTAACGTCTAGACTTCACCCCTAGGACCTCATACATAAACACACACACAAACACGCACGCACGCACACACACACACACACCACCACACACACACACACACACACACACATCGATCTTACTATTCAGTCTACTGTAAATGCATAATCTCATAACCGCATTGTTCTCTCCATCTCCCCAATCATAACTAAGGCTGTACCAAGTACTATGTAAAAAGAAAGACTGGTCTGAATCATGAAAAGAAAACACAAAGAAAAGTTTGAACTTAAAAACGTGTTTTTTGTTGTTTCTTCTTCTTCCTTTTTTTCTTCCTCCTCCTCCTCCTCCTCCTCCTCATCTTCTTCTTCTTCTTCTTCTTCTTCTTCTTCTTCTTCCTCTTCTTCTCCTCCTTTTGCGTTCTGTTCTTCGAGCCTGTTAAGATATTACCGAGGTTCCCACTGTCTCTAGCATTGATGATGATTCAACCACAAACATTCAGATCTTTGAGATCCAGTTGCACATTGTTCTTACATCATCTTGTTGAGCTTTACCTTGGATTTGTTCAGTATATGTCATCGTTGTCTACCTGGCAGACTCGATCACTAGAGCCAAGTCATCATAATCCCCATATTGTAACACTAAGGTATCTTACGTTGATATGTTGCCGTCGTATATTTAAAGATTTACAGATTAGATTTAAAGTATTTTACATGTAAAGACTTCTTCTTTATATTTAAACTTTACGTCTTTTCATTTGAAGATTTCATCCTAACATTTGAAGGTCACTTTCTTACATTTAAATGTAACGTTCTTACATTCAAAGGTACCTACCTTCCTTATATGTAAATGTTACTTACAAATACATGTTGCGCCATTATATTTACCGATCACTTACTTACATTTGAAAGTTACAACCTTACACGTTAAGATTAATTTCTTAAATTGTAAAGGTTACGTCCCCACATTCAAAAGTTACGCCCATGCATTTAAAGATTACCTCTTACTTTTAAAGGCTACAATCATACATTTAGAGATTTCGGCCTTAAATATTACGTCCTGGCACATAAAGGTTATGTCAGAACAAATTATTTTCTAAAGAGTTACAATGAAACTAAAGCTATCATAAATCTTTGTTTATAATTTATTAATTGTTTTCTATAATTACATAATCACTGTCGTAAATTGTAGTGGGTGGAGTAAATTGAGTCTCAGGCGTCAAACGATCCGCGGATTATAACACGACGTCTCCTAATGAGATAAATCATTGTTTGTGGTCTAGTCACCTTTTGAAAGCTGATTTATCTCTTAGATTAGATACATAAATCCATAATCAATTACTAGCTGTGATAGAAGACAAGAGTTCTTAGCTGGTCACGCGTAGAAGTACACTTGTCGCTTCAGCTAGACCACAGTGATGTTGGAAAGCGACGGGTTCAAATCTGGTGATGCCACCTTTTTTTTATTTGCGTCTGTTGTATGCTGTCTAGTGAGTCGCCTGAGCCTGTTTTGCTGTCTTTGTCTTCTATGAACCCTATAGATTTATTATTGTTATATTAATTAGGGCTCCCCCGATGGTGTTTCCACCTTGTTGTGGTGGGGGAGTTTGAGTTTCTCAATGACTCTGAGAGCTATGCCGGCGGTAGCGTAGCTACCAGCAGGGCCTCCCAAGCCGGACAGGTCAAAGGGTAGAGAACAGACAAAGAGAAGCAACCTGGTCCTCCAGGTTGGGGGGTTGAAGCGTGGGGTTAACATCCCCACCTTTGTAAAAAAAAAAAAAACAATTTTTGTAACGAAACAGATACATGAACCTCGAATTCGCACTGACTTATCTGGACAACGACCTTGGAACGTTAAAGGACTTTTGAGATTTGGAACATGGAATGTACGGACACTATATCGAGCTGAGCGGCCGAAGAACTAACCCGGGAGATGGTTGAATATCAAATGGATATAACAGCAATTCAAAAAGTAAGGTGGCCAGGAGAGGGTACTTTAGAGCAAAATGGAATGATTATAATATATGGAGTAAACACCCAAAATAAACGTGAATTAGGAACAGGATTTGTCATCAAAAGAGAGTTATGGGGAACGTTTTAAACTTTAAAGCTGTTAATGACAGGATTAGTAAATTACGAATAAAAGGTAAATGGAAAAATATAACGATGATTAATGTACCTACTGAAGAGAAAGAAGATGATATTAAAGAAGACTTTTATAATGATCTGGAAGATGTCATAGAAGAAACCCCCCAAACAGGACATCCTGATTGCGCTGGGAGACTTCAATGCAAAAATAAGTAGAGAGCAAACTCATAAAAAAGTGGCCGGTATGGAAAGCCTACATACAACTTCAAATGATAATGGATGGAGAGTCATCAACCTGGCAGAAGCCAAAGGACTGCAGATTAGCAGTACCGGACTACAAAGAAAGGATATACACAAACAAACTTGGAAATCATGTGACAAGAGAACCTATAATCAAATAGATCACATTTTGATTAACAACAGAAATGCATCAAACATACAGCAAGTTAGAAGTTATAGAGGAGCTGAGTGCCACAGTTACCACTTCCTCGTTGGAGCAAAATTTGAAATAAAACTTAAGAGAGCTTTCAATACTAAATTACAAAGATTACACCAACATATAAAAGAGAAAAACTACAAGAAATTATAGTCAAAGAGAAATTTACAGATGAAATAAAATGTAAACTTGAAACTCTGCAAAACCCTTTGGAGGAAAGCGTTGACCAAACTTGGTTGAACATCAAGAATACAATTCAATCTACCGCAGAAGAATGTCTCGGTGTGTTAACCACGCATAGAAAGAACAGATGGTTCAATCAAAAATGTGAAGAAGCAGTCATTATGAAAAAGAATACCAGACATTTATGGTTAAATGACATCAACAACATCCAAAAGGAAGAACATTATAGAAATGAATGTAAAGAGGCTACAAAAATAGTCCGACAGCAGAAGTGAGAATATATGAGTAATATAATCAAAGATATGGAAACTAATCACCAGAAAAATGAACCCAGAAAGTTTTTTAAAGAACTGAAGTCAATGAAGATACTTCCTTGACTTCCCGACAATGGAACACAGGATCAAGATCTGGAGAGCTCGTGCATACTTAAAAATAAGTGCAGATGAGCAGCACCCTCTGCATGACGCTATATTCAGAGAAAAGGGTGACAGGCTAAAGAGGGGCAAATCATGGATGGGTCGGGCGGAAGATGTCGTCAGACAGGTCTGCAGTCTTACCAGTATCAACCCCGGCAAGGAATGGGTGCCGGTGTCTCCAGCTTTTAAGTGCACTTTCTCCTGCATTATCACACTCGACAGACGGTGCAGAGAGCAGAACCCTGCCGCTGTCAATGCTGAGGTTAACGCGCTCGTCTATGAACACTCAGATAGCCCCGAAGTGCTCATCAATACAGATGGATCTGTTGTAAAGCAGCAGAGAAGTGCGTGGGCATTTACAGCCCGTTCAGCGGGCCGAACCGTTCAAGAATCCAGTGGTGCCCACTCTATGACCACGAGCAGCATGACGATGGAGGTGATGGCAGTTACACAGGCTTTCATATGGCTGGAATCACAACATTATACCAACGTGTGTGTACTAAGTGATTCAATGAGCATGATTCAGAAGGTCGAAGCTGGATCTGTACGTAGAACAGTGGACTGAGTCGCTGCGGAAGTCTGTTGTCCGTAAAGTCACCTTCATCTTCGTCCCGGGACATGCGGGAGTTGAGGGAAATGAACAATCTGATAAACTGGCTGGCTCTGCACCCCCTGTAGATGGCCAGCCCATGGATCGTGCCGATGTTATTAACGTCCTCAAAGATATGGCGAGAACAGAGGACTTTGACGTCAGTGATTCCACATCGCTGTCCAGGATGAAAGACTTGGGAGTAAGAATCGGCACAGCCAGACGCGAGAGGTACATCGGGAAAACAAAGCGCCTCGTCAACCAACACGGAAGTGGCACTATTAGCCACCGGACGCTGATGCATATGCTGGGGGGATGATCTGAGCACCTATGGACATGTCCGGAGTGCAATGAAGATACCCCAACTGATAACTGATAACTGATAACTGAAAACACATATAGTTTAAAAGATAAAATTGGGAATATGATAAATACCAATGAGGAAATGTGCAACACATGGAAAGAATATTTTGTTGAATTACTAAATTGTGAAGCTCCAAGTAACACTTTCCCACAGGAAGAGGTTCTAACATGTGAACCACAAATTGAAGAACCTACATTTGAAGAAATCCTATATGTAATCACACGACTTAAAAACAATAAGGCAACTGGGACTGATGGTATTGCTGCTGAATTTATAAAGGCAGGTGGCCATGCATTACATCTAAAGCTATACGAACTAATAATAAAAATCTGGAGGACAGAAGAATTACCCCATGACTGGAAAGAGTCATTATTGATACCTATCTTTAAGAAAGGAGACAAGTTCCAATGTGAAAATTATAGAGGACTACTGTCCACAAGCTATAAGATACTATCCGCAGTATTACTAAATAGACTAAAACCATATTCAGAAGACATATAAGGTGACTACCAGGCGGGTTTTAGACAAAACAGATCAACAATAGATCAGATATTTATCTTCACGACAAATAGCCGAGAAAAATTGGGAATATAAAAGAGATCTCCATAACATTTTTGTGGATTTTAAAAAGGCTTATGATAGTGTCCATAGGAATAGTCTATGGAATGCTATGCAGGAATTTGGAATACCAAGGAAGTTAATCAACATGACCAGACTATGCATGGAAGATACTTATAATATAGTAACATATAAAGGCAGGACATCAGACCCTTTCCAAATAACATCTGGCTTGAAACAGGGTGATGCACTATTCGCCGCTACTCTTCAATCTGGCTCTAGAGAAAGTTGTAAGGAAGGTAAAGGAGGAATGTGATATTGGAGGAACATCCAAGCTGCTTGGTTATGCAGATGATATAGATATTATAGGGCAAAGTGAACAAAAGACATTGGAAATATTGACTCACTTAAAGGAAAAAGCCCAACAGATGGGGTTGGTTATCAACCAAGATAAGACAGAATATATGGTAATTTCAAGAGACGGAATGGCTAAAAACTCTGGCCACATACACATAGATAATATGACCATTAAAAGAACGGAAACATACAAATACCTGGGTACAATCTTCAACTGCTCCAACATCATAAGGGAAGAAATACAAACTAGAATCAACTCTGGAAATAAGATATACTATGCACTACAACATCTACTAAAATCAAATGCGCTATCTCGTAACACCAAAATCACAATATACAAAACATGATCAGACCAGTTGTGCTGTATGGCTCTGAAACCTGGAGTACAACGAAAGGAGACGAAGCCTTGTTACAAACCATTGAGAACAAAATTTTAAGACGCATCTTTGGACCCATTAGGGATACACAAAGTGGAGAGTGGAAAAGAAGAAGTAACAAAGACATTTATGATCTGTTTAAGTCCCCGCTAATCACTGGTATCATGTAGGCTAATAGACTACAATGGCTGGGGCATATAGAAAGAATGGAAGATAATAAGGAAACAAAACTCGCTTAGGAAATAAATGACCGTAGACCCCGAGGTAGATCAAGAAGACGGTGGAGAGATAATACATATACAGACCTACAAGCACTTGGAATCAACGACTGGCAAGAGAAGGTCCACCAGAGAGACGAATGGAGACGGATTGTATCTGCAGCAAAGAACCTCAATGGCTCGGAACGCTGAAGAAGAAGATATTAATTAGGGAAGGTGCGATAGCGTTGTGGCTATAAGCCTCTCTGCCAGCATGGTCGCAGTCGTTTTGAATCCGGGTCGAATGTTGTAAAATTAACCAGGGCTTCAAGGTGGAAAACAGCCTTGCGTTGGGTGTTTTATCAAATGGTATGGGTGCCGATCGTTCAGAAAACAATGGCAATCTATTAAACGTAATCTTGCCAAGAGATCATAAAAAGCCAAAAAATTGTTGGGGTTGACTGCGACGTCCTGCAAAGGATATGCAACTAACTTTTTTATTTGAAGGTTGACCCAGCCTAAAATGGGTGCCTGTAAAATTCTTAGGAAGTAAACACAGCCGGCGTGAATGTGACCACTTCTCCCCTGTAGTGCTGATTGCTTCTACCTTAAGGCGCGTGAAAGTGTACTTTGTTTCTTTCTTATTATATATACATGGCAGGATGACTTTCCCGCTCCGGATTTAGTTTCGTTTAACTTTCGTATTTCTTGTTGTGTGTGATTATAACAGTACTATGTGAAATAGCTTTTCTCTTTTCTTTTTTTTTTTATTAACATCGCGTAGCAGTTCCTGAGGAAAACATTGTTCTCATTACGGCAGGTCGGGAAGATTCTCAATCTGTTGCCAGTTCTCCTGCCTCGCTCATGTTCATGCCCAAGATCTCTTCAGTGTCCTGTTTCCTCCTGGGTGTTGACAGATTCCTGCCTCTTCTTCCAGACACTACGCATTTCATTACTGTTCTTTCTCAGCCACGGTTGCCTGTTATATGACCAAAGTATTTAAATGTCCAAGCCATGCTGTTGTATGATCCACCTTTGTGAATGATTACAAAATGGTCATTAAATGTCCATGTCATGTTTGAAATTTGCTAAGACAGCGACATAAAGAAATATATTTTTTACGATCTCTGACGCATGTTCTCCTGGGATCCCCTCTTTTTGAGTTTTAAATGCCAGACTTTGCCCATGGACACCGCTGATGCCACATTCCCCGCTGGCATCTCGGTAATAGGGAAAATGCCTAATCTTCTTGGGCAAGGGCAGAAAGCTTGCGCCTACTTCTGTTTTTTTTTTTTTTTTTGATTTATTCATTGTATTTGTAAAGCTTTACTGCAGTTCCACTAGTTCCAGTTGTAACCATCGGGAGACGTATGCCATGTCTATGCCAGTCCCACGCCCATCGGGAGACGTATGCCATGTCTAAGCCAGTCTCACGCCCATTGGGAGACGTATGCCATGTCTAAGCCAGTCTCACGCCCATAGGGAGACGTATGCCATGTCTAAGCCAGTCTCACGCCCATCGGGAGACGTATGCCATGTCTAAGCCAGTCTCACGCCCATCGGGAGACGTATGCCATGTCTAAGCCAGTCTCGCATACACGTAAACCACTCTCACTCCCACTAGGAATACTTCTTAGGCTTTCAAAGAAAATGAACAAACATAATTTTACAGACACCTTCATTGTGGAGATGGCACCTGATTGATTAATACATTAATTTTACACAAAAGGTTTGCACAAGACTAAAGATAGATACACAGAAAAACACTGGATAATCTGTCAATTAATTACCACTATTTCATGTATTTTAGTGGGACTATCGACTTTTTTTCTGATTCTGTATTATTTTCACAGTTCACTTCCCCGGCGACAGTCACTGGTGAAAACGATCTTCCAACCGACCTGCGATTTCCACACACAAGACCACATCCCTAGAATGAGCAGATGGTAAAACGAAGCTACGGGAGGAGACGCCATTTTGCCACTCAGAATGTACTGACTTCTTCCAAGTCCTAATGAACTACCACAGATAACTGAAGGCTACAGTCGGTAGTAAATAATACGGTAATATTAAGAAACAGTCACTTATTCATTCATTCATTCATTCATTCATTCATTCATTCATTCATTCATTCATTCATTCATTCATTCAATAGCATGTTCTCTGCAGAACTTCGCTCCCATATCAACCGTCAAGAAAGCTTCATGTTAGTTATATATATATATATATATATATATATATATATATATATATCGGTCGGCCATGGGGGGGGGGGGGAAGAACAATCACGCGCGCGCACACACTACACACACACACACACACACACACAAACACACACACACACACACCTGCATGGAGCCAGGTACATCAATGTTTCCCATCACCCAAGCACACACACGAACACACAAAAACACAGATCGATGGATATATACAAGCAAGCAACAGCAACTCCAGTATTTAAACCAGATCAGCAAGCATGCGGGTCCACAATTACCGACAGCATATAAACAACATAGGTGACAAGACACGTGTTATTATTGTAAAACAGCGGCAATAAATTAACCATCATGGATGTCATCAGTTTCTCCTGGTTAGTGCAAACATTAACCTTACAAGTTATAGTCTGATGGGTGATGAGCGTGATGTGTGCCAGTTTGCCCGTATTGTTGTCTGGCCCTCATTCGCTGGTAACATTTGTGGCAGAACTGTTTTTATTGCAGTGTAGGGGAGGCAAGGTTAGTCGTGCGTGACGTATAGAGGCGAACTTGAATACAAGCAACTCAATTCTGTAGTTTTCTTGTTCCATTGTTTATTGGTGGTCATGTCTAAAATGACATAGTAGTATTCGAATCAGTTGACAAAATAAGGACCAACTCTTCAAAACCGAGGCTTGCTCAACATCAAACATTCCAGATGGAACCCCAGATATGCGACCGGTCTGGCGGATGGTACTACGGTTTCTAACCTCTAACTCGCCTGTCGTCACACCACGACACCCCCATAGCTACCTCCAACCATGGTGCTCACCCGTGCAATGCTCCATAATAAAATCTTTACGTTGCGCACCAGCTAGCCCCTCAATGCCACCAACTCCTATAACAGGCTACTCTGTTATATTTTCCCACTACTGCGGTTTTAGGGTCCATCCAGCCTTGCTAAATGGATATCACGTGATTCTCTGCGAAATTATAAGTAATTCGTATGTATTTCAGTCGTACATATGGGAAATCTGTAGTACAAATGTGTTTTAACTCTTAATCCTGGGCATTGTTATTTTAATTAATTCCCCAATGAGCTGTACTTTATAGTAATAAATGGTAACGCTGGAGGAAGTTTAAATGATAAAAATAAAATGCAGAAAGACTTAAGTAACGATACAAACTGGATAAGTTCATTAAAAACCATTAGCTTAGTCAGAGTAATATATAAAGACATGGCATGCAGTGTTGTTCATGAAGAGGAGGCAAACTATCGCATAAAATAAGAAATGGAGTAGGGTAGGGATGCTTTTCCACGACGCTATTCATATTGACAATAGACTGGATTGTGAAAACAACAATAACCATAACCTGAAATCGAATTCATGATCTGACCTTCACTGACGACATGACCCTCTTGTTCCACACACGAAATCGGATAATAAAACACTCTTACTAGCAAACCACACCAATTAGGTCTAATATTCATAGGAGAAGGACAAAGATAATGATAATAATCAAGCAAATGATAACCCGACCTTACCTGATCTTACACCTATTTAGTAGCATTGTAGACAAAAATGAGGAAGCATACATAGATATTGAGATAAGTATACAAAGGGCAAGGGGGGCTTTCATAGCACTAGGCAATTTGCGGAAGATCAACATTAAAACAACAACAGAAGTTATGAATATAAGTAAGACAATTATGAAATTATTATACAGATACACGACCAAAAGCTAAACAAGGTAAATGAATTTAAGTATCTTGGGGGAATCTTTACATCAGATGGCAAATTAGATAGAGAGATGGAGACAAGCCAATAATGTTACATATCAAATTACACCCATCCTGAAACATCCAGCTGACCGCAAGGAAATTTAGAAGAACATTATAAATGCAATTTGTATATCAACGTTGTGCTATAAATGCCAAACATGGGCACTAACCAAAGAACAAGAAAGAAAACACAACTTGTGAAATGAAATGTTTGAGAATAGCATGAGATGCCGGGGAAAAGCAATGAACAATTCAAGAAAGGACCATATTAGAAAAGAGGAGATCTATAATTCAATGATAGACAAAGACTTAAACATTATGAGAATGAACTCAATGTCGCCAGCAGCAAGTGCATGCAACATGAAAATCGAAACAATCAAGAGGCAGGGAAAACCATGAAAAAAGACGGATCGACGGAATGGATCGATGGATCGATCTTAAAAAGCCACAACATCTCAGTACACCAAGCGACCCAATGAGCCTTAGTTCGGAAACCAATCATCAAACAAGCCTGCGACGCCTAACAGCATAGAGAGGTGAAAGACAAATGAGAGAAAGAAAGAAGAAAAGAAATCAAAATTATTACCAAACTTAACTCTAGGATTAACTATGGATGGATGTTCGTCCATCAAGAATGATTATGACCATTCATTACATCCAGTTAGTCCATTAGGAATGATGGAGACAATAGGATGAAGAATGACTTGCGCAATGAATTTGTTTATAGTGAGGAAGAGCTGCGCAACTTCATAGGCCTCACTATCTCGCCTGCATCCATCTGATTCCAGTGGCAAGAAATGTCAGGACGACTAGAGACGAACGCAGGTGCAGTGGCCGTTAGGCTGCGACAGGCCAGTTATCGCTGTATATATTGGCTCTCAAAAACAGATGGTAGCCTAGAGCCTCGTGCAAACGGCCCTTCCGTTAATTCCTTTAATTTTCAGCTTTCAGACAAGCGTATGACTACTGATAGGATCAACCAGGTATCCATCGGATAGACGAACTGACCGCCAGAACAGATCACGCACACATGCGACCAGCGAGATTCTGCCCACAGAAGATATTGCTCGTCTAAGTTGCGAACAAATCTCCTGATCTAAGGCTGAGCCTCATCAGTTCGCAATGCATATGACCACTGGCAGAATCAACCTATCGGACAGACGGACTATTCACGCACACGCAGGCCAAGACTAGCATCGCTAAAGCGCGCCCTCCCGGTACAAGGTGATACATGCAAAACCTCTGGACGCCTACCGACGAACGTTCAAGCTACGCCGGCAGGACTGACCGAAAAGCTATTCCAGCTTACTGACTGCAGTCCCACTACTCATCGAGAGAGAGAGAGTGGGCGTTTATCGAGACTTTGTCGAACGGTCGTACAAATTTGCTTAACTAGATACCAGTGTATGGTGCAAAGTTGTGGAGGACGACTAAAACAATTACTAATAAACAAGTATCCCGTAAGTGGTACCTGCGTGGAATAGAAGGACTAAAATGTCTTGACAGAATCATTGATGCGGAACATAGAGAGAAAACTAGACAGATTTCACCCGATCTAGACGTTAATATTAGACGAGGGCGCTGGATATGACGCGCGGTGAGAAAACATGATGATAGGATAAACAGGAAGTCTATTCTCTGGAACTCGCGGCCTTGACTAACACGGTGCGAGGCACAAGATGGGAGGAGGGGGTTAAAGCCAACATGTCTTAACCTAAAGGGCCTGGGTCGGGACAGTACCTACCTTATCTCGGAAGCCGATATTGCCCGATCTACTGCCAGAGAGTTAATATCGTTAAGATAAACAGAAGCAAACTGAAATCTCTCGGGCCCAAACATTGATTCATCTAATAATCCTTTCCATCAGGATATCAGCATATGCTGGTTTATGCAGATTGAGTAAAGTGGTATCAAGAGGGTTCGAATACAAATGTTTGAATTGAAGACATGAAGACAATGATATCCATGGAGTACACTGGTAACAGGGAAATCTAACCCGCTACTAGAAGTAGAAGCACGCTTATGGACCACGATTGAGTTCAAGACGAGCGAACGCAACAACAGCCCCCCAATAAGCCACCAAGTAACCAATTCACTCATGGGGATTTGCTTGATACAGAAACAGTGAACTGGACCCAAACAGACTCACAGATACGGCTGCAGACAAGAAGACCGTACAGGTCTTGACCGGAGACCACTCCAGATTGTCTTGTAAACATATAAACTAACGATGAAAGCTATAATAGGGTCAACGGCAGAAAGAATACGAACAGCTTGACTTACATGATTCTTTGTGTAGACTTGCTACTGGATATCACCATAGACCTGACTCCCACATCGTTGAGTACACGGTTTTCTGATCATCCACTTGTTCACTGATCCCATTATTGAAATATTTGGACATACAATAGGCTACATCAATTAATTAACGATGGTGTTTCCGTATATTAGTTATCATTGTGAAATAATAATAATCCCATGAACACAGATATACTCCATCCATCATGCGCCATGCCGGTAAGCGTGGGCGGTCATGTTCTGCCATCTCACTCGATCACCAGAGTCGTGGATCAGCTCCGTGTTTCTGTCTCGACCATGCCACAAGGCCAAGCCATCCAGGTACTTGCTTCTAGGTCTTCCCCTTCGTCTGTTACCCTCGATCTTACCAGTTGTCACCAAGTTCTCCAAATCATTTCTTCTCATAACATGCCCAACAAATTTTGACTGCCTACGTCTAATGACTCTCATCAGTTTACGATCTTCATTTGTTTCTTGAAGGACGTGTTCATTGGTATTTCTGTCTGTCCATGGTATTCTTTGTATTTTCCTGAGAAACCACATTTCTACAGCCATCAGATGTTTTTCAGCCTGACTGCCCATTGTCCAAGCTTCACATCCATATAAAAGTACATGTTCTATGTAGCATCTCAACACTCTTTTTATCGTTTCAATTGACATCTTTTTATTGGTCAGTATGTTTTTCATCTTGCTAAAGGCTACTTTTGCCATGACGATTCTTGTTCTAATCTCTTCACGGCATCTCCCATCAGATGTTATTACAGTTCCGAGATAATTGTACCTATTCACTTGTTGAAGAATATTCCCATTTACTTGTATATTACATTGTGGTATTTCGTTCTTCCTAGTTACGACCATAATCTGTGTCTTTTTACAATTTAATTCTAACCCTAGTTGTTCACTGACAATCAAGACTGTATCATCTGCATATCTAATGTCATTGATGCATCGTCCCCTAATGTTGATTCCTTCCATATCTTCAATATTTCTGAAAATACTTTCACTGTACAGGGAAAACAGATCTGGAGACATTATACATCCCTGTCTCACACCTCTCTTAATAGGCTGATATTGGCCTACTTCATTATCAACTCTTATGGCAGCTTGTTGTTTCCAATATATGTTTTTTACAAGTCTAAGGTCTTTTCCATCAATTTGTAGATCTTCAAGCATCCTTATCATGTTGACATGTCTCACTTTATCTAAAGCCTTTGTGTAGTCAATAAAGCAAAGGTGTAGATCTTTTTTTACTTTTATAGAACGGTCGATTACGGTTCTCAGTATATACACAGTATTTACTGCACCCTTACCTTCTACCCTTGCCTTCTACCCTTGCCTTCTACCCTTGCCTTCTACCCTTGCCTTCTACCCTTGCATTCTACCCTTGCCTTCTACCCTTGCCTTCTACCCTTGCCTTCTACCCTTGCCTTCTACCCTTGCCTTCTACCCTTGCCTTCTACCCTTGCCTTCTACCCTTGCCTTCTACCCTTGCCTTCTACCCTTGCCTTCTACCCGTGCCTTCTACCCTTGCCTTCTTACCCTTGCCTTCTACCCTTGCCTTCTACCCTTGCCTTCTGCCCTCGCCTTCTACCCTTGCCTTCTACCCTTGCCTTCTACCCTTGCCTTCTACCCTTGCCTTCTACCCTTGCCTTCTACCCTTGCCTTCTACCCTAGCCTTCTACCCTTGCCTTCTACCCTTGCCTTCTACCCTTGCCTTCTACCCTTGCCTTCTACCCTTGCCTTCTACCCTTGCCTTCTACCCTTGCCTTCTACCCTTGCCTTCTACCCTTGCCTTCTACCCTTGCCTTCTTCCCGTGCCTTCTACCCGTGCCTTCTACCCGTGCCTTCTACCCTTGCCTTCTACCCTTGCCTTCTACCCTTGCCTTCTACCCTTGCCTTCTACCCTTGCCTTCTACCCTTGCCTTCTACCCTTGCCTTCTATACTGCAGAAAGATCATGTTAGAAATAATCCTGCGAGATGTGTGGTACACGAGAAACTTGCGCCCATGTATGTCTACAGCATATACGTTTTCGTGTTTTTGCCAACATTGACTCGCAGGTCATTAGTAACTAGGTCAATGTGTTGGACTTAAAACGGTTCACAACCTGTCAATGTTAAAGGTAAGTCACCGCCAAGATTCGGGGAAATCGTCTGCGTGCCATGGATCACTGTAGGGGTCAGGTTGAACCCGCAAACTCTCTCTCTATAAATACGTTGTTTTCATAAAACGCAATATCAACATCATCATGTAGGACAGTGGTTCTCAACCGGTGGGAAATTCAGGGGGAATTTTAGGGTTTCCAGGGGGTGGGGGGGGGGGGGGGGGGGGAAATTAACATTATTTCAAGATCGCATTAATACAAGAAACGGTTACTTGGTATTGTGTTTCCCTCTAAATTTTACGGTTCTGTACTTCTCGCCCTAATGAAATTCGTTTTATAACGTAAGTAGACCCGCAAATCACGTTTTATGCAGATGTCTAGACTTGTTCTAGTATGTGTTATTAAATTTAGCTTCCATTTTTATGTATACTGTGTAAGGTTAGGGGAGGGGGGGGGGGATTTATAGGGAGGAAATTCGAAAGGAAAGGGTGGGGGGGGGTGACGTTCCGAACATATGGTAAAGGGGTCATGTGCCAAAAAAAGTTGAGAACCACTGATGTAGGAGGTGCTTTGCAGGACGTCGCTCCCATCACATCTCTCTGGACAGGTTCTCGTCCCTTGCCGGCTCCCCTACCTCGCGTGTTTTCGTGCCCAATGTGTCTTGAATGTCCTGGGTCCACCTGGGTGCTGGTCTTCGCCCTGCCACCTCCTCCAAGAACCACGCCTTCCGTGATTGTTCTCTCTACACTGTGACGTTCAGAGTGGCCTCAGTGTTTCAGTGTCCTAGACATGAACATGTTTATGGGCCAGTTCTCTTCCATGTTCGGATCTTGTAGACTGACAGTATTTTCTTCGTTTTGATCCACCGAATTCTATGAATCATTTGACGTTTATGAGGGGTTCCAGAGTAGACAGGAAACGATGACGATAGCTCTTGATCTCGAGGATGCGTACAATAGAGTTCGATATCAGTTATAAGTTGGGGTATCTTCATTGCACTCCGGACAGGTCCATAGGTGCTCAGAACCTCCCCCTCCCCAGCATATGCATCAGCGTCCGGTGGCTAATAGTGCCAGTTCTGTGTTGGTTGACGAGGCACCTCGTTTTCCCAATGTACCTCTCGCGTCTGGCCGTGCCGATTCTTACTCCCAAGTCTTTCAACTTGGACAGCGATGTGGATTCACTGACGTCAAAGTCCTCTGTTCTCGCCATGTCTTTGAGGGCGTTAATAACATCGGCACGATCCATGGGCTGGCCATCTACAGAGGGTGCAGAGCCAGCCAGTTTATCAGCTCGTTCATTTCTCTCGACTCCCGCATGTCCCGGGACGAAGATGAAGGTGACTTTACGGACAACAGACTTCCGCAGCGACCGACTCAGTCCACTGTCTACGTACAGATCCAGCTTCGATCTTCTGAATCATGCTCATTGAGTCACTTAGTACACACACGTTGGTATAATGCTGTGATTCCAGCCCTATGAAAGCCTGTGTAACTGCCATCACCTCCATCGTCATGCTGCTCGTGGTCATAGAGTGGGCACCACTGGATTCTTGAACGGTTCGGCCCGCTGAACGGGCTGTAAACGCCCACGCACTTCTCTGCTGCTTTTTTGATGGCCGCACTGATGGAAAAAGGGGGTACATTCTTGGTTGGTGAACTGGATAGCGGCCGTCCTGCACTCTCATTGGGTTGCTCTCCGTCTGGGTGCATGGACCTCAGAGCCACATATTTTAACCCCGGGACTGCCACAGGGATCCGCAATCTCACCGGTGCTCTTTAACGTGTATGCGAGCAAGATTGCAAACCTAGAAGCACCAGGGGTTGGAAGGATACTAACATGTGCAGATGATATTCTTGCATATAGGCAAGGGAGAGATAGGGAGCAAACAGCCCAGGAGCTACAGGCGACAGTAGACAAAGTGATTAACTGTTGCACTGAAATGAGTTATCAGTTATCAGTTATCAGTTGGGGTATCTTCGTTGCACTCCGGACATGTCCATAGGTGCTCAGATCCTCCCCCCAGCATATGCATCAGCGTCCGGTGGCTAATAGTGCCAGTTCTGTGTTGGTTGACGAGGCGCTTTGTTTTCCCGATGTACTTCTCGCGTCTGGCTGTGCCGATTCTTACTCCCAGGTCTTTCATCCTGGAAAGCGATGTGGAATCACTGGCGTCAAAATCCTCTGTTCTCGCCATATCTTTAAGGGCGTTAATGACATCGGCACGATCCATGGGCTGGCCATCTACAGGGGGTGCAGAGCCAGCCAATTTATCAGCTCGTTCATTTCCCTCGACTCCCGCATGTCCCGGGACGAAGATGAAGGTGACTTTGCGGACAACAGACTTCCGCAGCGACTCAGTCCACTGTCTACGTACAGATCCAGCTTCGACCTTCTGAATCATGCTCATTGAATCACTTAGTACACACACGTTGGTATAATGCTGTGATTCCAGCCATATGAAAGCCTGTGTAACTGCCATCACCTCCATCGTCATGCTGCTCGTGGTCATAGAGTGGGCACCACTGGATTCTTGAACGGTTCGGCCCGCTGAACGGGCTGTAAATGCCCACGCACTTCTCTGCTGCTTTACAACAGATCCATCTGTATAGATGAGCACTTCGGGGCTATCTGAGTGATCATAGATGAGCGCGTTAACCTCTGCATTGACAGCGGCAGGGTTCTGCTCTCTGCACCGTCTGTCGAGTGTGATAATGCAGGAGAAGGTACACTTAAAGGCTGGAGGCACCGGCACCCATTCCTTGCCGGGGTTGATACTGGTAAGACTGCAGACCTGTCCGACGACATCTTCCGCCCGACCCATCCATGATTTGCCCCTCTTTAGCCTGTCACCCTTTTCTCTGAATACAGCGTCATGCAGAGGGTGCTGCTCATCTGCACTTATTTTTAAGTATGCACGAGCTCTCCAGATCTTGATCCTGTGTTCCATTGTCGGGAAGTCAAGGAGGTATCTCATTGCTACACAGCTGGTGTCTCTCGTGCAGCCCAAAATGATGCGCATGGCTTCGTTTTGTACCTTTTCAAGTCTTCCAATCTGTGTAGGGCTGACAGTGAGGATGGCCAGGGCATACTCGATGCGTGAAAGCACAAGTCCTTGGAACAGAAGTAATAGCAGTCTTTGCTCGATATTGGCAGTCGCCATGACTCTCATTGCTGCCAAACCTTTTCGAGCCTTCGTTATGACATAGTCGACATGATCTTTGAAGGACAGGCTACGATCAAGCCTCACGCCAAGATATGTCATTGACTGGGTTCTACTCAGAATGCTCCCATCCATTCTAACTGCCGGCAGGTCTGTTTTCACAATATGGTTGTTTAGTGAGAACCATGTAACCGTTGCACTGAAATGAGTGCTGTCATCCACCCGGAAAAGGCAGCTGTTTTGTGGTGCTCTCTGGACAACAGGATTGTGAGAACTGATGTCCCAAGCCTCACGATAGATGGTAGAAGCATTAACAGAGAGAACAAACTGAAGTATCTGGGAATCACATTTGACAGGAGCCTGTCCTTCAAGGACCATATGGAGACGGTTGTGACAAGATCTCAAAAGGGACTCAATGCACTTAAAACTATGGCTGCAATGGACACAGAGCAGAGAATGCTTTTCACACTATACCAGCATTTGATCCTCTCAGTGATTGATTGGACAAATGGCACCAATACTAAAGAACAAACATGTATCAATAACTACTAAGAAGGCACTTTACAACACAATCTTCCTACCAACTCTGTGCTACCAATGCCAAACCTGGACAATGACAGAAAAAGAGAAAAGAAAAATCACAACAACAGAAATGAGGTTTCTGAGAAGAATACTCAACGTATAAAGAAGAGATAAGATCAGAAATGAAAGAAATCAGGACTAAAGTTAGGGGTTAAAGCTGCTCTAGATTTTATTAGAAAGCAGCAAGTCAAATGGTTTGGCCATGCAAGTAGGCTACCAGTCAACAGTATGCCACAACAAGCAATGATGTACAGACCAGATGGAAACAGAGGAAGAGGCCGACCACGTAAACGTTGGACGGAGAGAATAACAGAATCCATGGGAATGTCGATATACGAAGCCCATAACCGGGCACTCTCACGAAGTTTATACTTCACCTCGACACCGCAAGGTACAAGAGGAACATGATGAGATGAGATGAGATGAGTGATTGATTATGGACTAGGACTGCTCACTGTCTCAAAGAGTCAGCTGGTGAAATTAGAGCGCATACAGAACGAAGCTATGCGGGTCATTCTGGGATGCACCAGAGACACCCCAGTAGTGTGTATGCGTTACATCCTTGGTTTGCCGACTGTTGCTGGTAGGCTCAAGGTGATGCAGGCGAAGGCATACCTCAGAGTAGTTGCTGACACAGATCACCCGTTGCATGAGGCGCTGGACGTAGTTAAGGGTCAGAGACTGATAAGAGGGAAATCATGGATGGCTCAGGCGGAGGATACGATCAGACAGGTGTGCATCTTGGAGAACATTAGGTGAGGAGAGGAGTGGGTCAGAGTGCCAGCGGAGCAGTCAGACTTGTGCAGAGTTATAATCACATTGAGCCGGGAGTGCAGGGAGTGGCCAGCAGGGGCCAGGGAAGTGGCAATCCAGCAACTAATTCAGGATAATGCTCGCCCGGGTGATGTGATTATATACACAGATAGGTTCGGTGTTGAGAGTCAGGAGAAGTGCCTGGGGTTCTTAGCAAAAGCTAATGGTCGACGTTTGGTGCAGGAGAGCCTGGTATATGATACCAACATCTAGCTTAAGAATGGAAGTGGAGGCGGTCAGTGCAGCTTTCCGCTGGATTGAGAATACGATACACATACACATAGTGATTGTAACTGACTCAGGAAAGCATGCTGACGAGGATGAGGACGGGCAGGCGATGTGCGGAGTGGCTTGCTTCGCGTCGGAAGTCACGGGTGACAAACATCGTCTGGATCTTTTCTCCGGGGCATTCTGGTGTGCTGAGGAATGAACAGGCTGACAGACTGGCTGGCTCTGCAAAACTTGGTGGAGTATTGATGCATGACAAAGCAGATGTGGTTGCGACCTTGTGGGAGCACGTGTACACCTCGGAGGAGCAAATGGATCACCATGGTCTGGCAAGAATGCGGCAGCGAGGTGTGACGAGGGGATCTGGCCGACGATCGACGCTCAGAGGAAAGGTGAGACGGACATATAATCAGATTGCTACTGATACTATTAGTGTTGGAACTCTTTACTGGCTGCTGAGGATGGGGCGGAGCGCTTATGGGAATGCCCCGAATGCTGTGATGTCGGTTCCTAAATCAATCAATCAATCAATCAATTCTATGAATTTGCTCTCTAACTGTCATCTACTAACTTTAGTACCGCAGTGTAGGACAGAGGGAATTCTTGAGCCTGGAGGAATTAAGGCCGCATGGCTAGTGCAGTCGCCGCGATCTGTGCAGGTTAGGGTTTTCATTGTTGCTGGTCTCTAACATATGACTTTAAAAGCCCCAATCACATTGTTAGTCCACTTACAAGAAGTTGTTAGTCGATTTACACGACGTCTTTAGTCGATATCCACGAAGCTGTTAGTCTGAAGTGCTTGCGAAATATTCATGACTCACATGCTTATACTGCCACAGAAACGATGCATCCTCTCATAATCTTTACTTTCTTAGTGGTGGTGTGCCACTGACTTAATAAAAACGCGGTAAGGCCATGTGAAAATTATAAATCAAATCATTTAAATTGATTCTGACGTTAGGTTATTATATTATAGAATTGTATTTATAATATGTCACAACATTGTAAGATGCAGTGACCAGTGTTCTTCTCCGAGGTTAGAGATAAATAAATTGTTGGTAACAATTTCACTAGACTAGGTTCTACCCGCAACCCCCATTGATCTGATAAAACTCCTCAAATATGACGTGAGTCTTGGCCAAGTTGCGTGCATTGCACATTTCATTAGTTCTTCTTCTTCTTCTTCTTCTTCTTCTTCTTCTTCTTCTTCTTCTTCTTCTTCTTCTTCTTCTTCTTCTTTCATCTCTTCCTCCTCCTCCTCCTCCTCCTCCTCTTCCTCCTCTGCCTTTTATCATCCCTGTGGAAGAGAAAGCCCTTAATCACTAAAGGAAAGCCCACCTCTGTAGACTTACTTATGCTTGGATTGAGTTTACAGCTGATGTTTTCTACGGGTCGAGGTACCCAGCATGGCTCCAACCCTCCTGTGTCGGCTCTGACTGCATGCAAGATGGGTTGGTTAGTGTCACAGTTCTTTGCTTCCCTTGTTGGCCTCGGTAATACCATAGTTTGTTAACTGATATTCTCAACACATACAAACAGACCACATTTTTGATGCTCAAATAGACAGGCTTATTAACCCCACCTAATAATCCATCCATCATGTGCCATGCCGGAAAGCGTGAGCGATCATCTTTCGCCATTTCACTCGATCACCTGAGTCGTTATCAGCTCTGTGCTAATATCTCGACCATGGCATGTGGCCAAGCCATCCAGGAATTTACTTCTAGGTCTTCCCCTTGGTCTGTTCCCTTCGATCTTGCCAGTTGTCACCAAATTCTCCAATTCATTTCTTCTCATAACATGTCCAAAAACTTTTTACTGTCTACGTCTAATTTCTCGAATCAGTTTACGATTTTCATTTGTTTCCTGTCCGTCCATGGTATTCTTTGCATTCTCCTTAGATACCACATTTCTACAGCCATCAGATGTTTTTCAGCTTGACTGCTCATTGTCCAAGCTTCACATCCATACAAAAGTACAGGTTCTATGCAGCACCAAACACTTTTTTTCTCGTTTCAATCGACATCTTTTTATTGGTCAGTATGTTTTTCATCTTGCTAAAGGCTACTTTCGCCATGTCGATTCTTGTTCTAATCTCTTCAAGGCATATCCCAGCAGATTTTATGACTGTTCCGAGATAATTGTACGGATTCACTTGCTTAAGAATATTCCCACTTACTTGTATATTACATTATGGCATTCTTTCTTCCTAGTGACGACCCTAATCTGTGTCTTTTTACAATTTAATTCTAACCCCAGTTGTTCACTGTGTGCAACAACCGCATCTACTAATTGTTGCAGATCCTGCTCATTGTCTGCAGTCAATACTGTATCACCTGCATATCTAATGTTATTGATGTTTCGTCCTCCAATGATCATTCCATTTATATCTTCTACATTTCTGAAAATATTTTCACTGTATAGGGAAAAAGGATCTGGAGACATTACACACCCCTGTCTCACACCTCTCTTAATAGACTGATATTGTCCCACTTCATTATCAATGCTTATGGCAGCTTGTTGTTTCCAATATATGTTTTTTTATAAGTCTAATGTCTTTCCCATCAATTTAGTAGATCTGCAAGCATATCTACCATGTTGACATGTCTTACTCTATCGAAAGCCTTTGTGTAGTCAATAAAGCAAAGATGAATATCCTTGTTTACTTCTATAGCATGTTCAATAACTGATCGCAGCATATACACAGCATTTACTGTACCCTTTCCTTCTACAAACCCACATTGTTCTTCCCCTATTTAAGGTTATATTTTCTTCCTCACTCTTTGCATGACAATTCGTAGCACAATCTTCGTGATATGACTCATTATACTAATTGTTCTATGTTGATCACATTCCAAGGCTCCTGATTTCTTTGGGATTGCAATAAATACAGAGTTACATAATTCAGAAGGTATATCTCCGGTATCATATAATGTGTTCTAATATAATAATGCTCACAATTAATCGCCCAATAATTTAC
Organism: Cepaea nemoralis; assembly: GCA_014155875.1. Taxonomy (NCBI): domain Eukaryota; kingdom Metazoa; phylum Mollusca; class Gastropoda; order Stylommatophora; family Helicidae; genus Cepaea; species Cepaea nemoralis. The sequence continues at coordinate 21,799 of JACEFZ010021987.1, read as the reverse complement.
TAACATCAGCCTACAGTGGCTGCAGTAGTTGAGCGTCTAAGTTAAGTAACATATCTTGCCCATATTCTATTTCAGTATTTCTACTAACGACGCTGGTAATTTTTACGTTGACATATCATGGGATTTTCGAAGACAAGTCGATCTGACGCACTCAGCTTCCAGTTACTATTAGCACATATGATGCCAAATGTATTCCTAAAACGAGCGTGTAGGAGACAGTTTTTAGCGCGTTCACAAAGCTGCCTGGTTTTAAACTAGGCGTAGCTCACAAATAGGAGCCAGCGGTTCCATTTCCCTTAATGATATTATTCCAGTTTTCGAAAATCTGGTACCAGAGATATTTGTTTCTGAAGGAGAAGTATCAAGACTTAGTTATTGTAAAGGCCATACACTTCACTACGACAGTATATGCTGTTAGACAACCTCTGACCTGTGTATACGAGTACAAGACATTGCGTACGGAGCACGATCACAAGTAAGTAATTTTCTGGAATAATGGCATGCCAAACAAGTCGTCCTGTGTTGATTGGTTCCTCCATGTATTAAACACTTGTCATTTACACTTTTTCCTCTTCCACTGTCAGGTGTTGAGGTATTTGTCTTATTGAGGTTTTTCTCTTCTACACTGGGGTTGCTTAGTTACCTAATGGTCTTATTTAGCCTGTTCTCATTTATGTGGAGTTAGTTACCTAATGGTCTTATTTAGTCTGTTCTCGTTTACCCTAGGTGTGGAGTTAGTTACATAATGGTCTTATTTAGTCTCTTCTCGTTTACCCTAGGTGTGGAGTTAGTTACATAATGGTCTTATTTAGTCTGTTCTCGTTTATGTGGAGTTAGTTACCTAATGGTCTTATTTAGTCTGTTCTCGTTTACCCTAGGTGTGGAGTTAGTTACATAATGGTCTTATTTAGTCTGTTCTCGTTTATGTGGAGTTAGTTACCTAATGGTCTTATTTAGTCTGTTCTCGTTTACCCTAGGTGTGGAGTTAGTTACATAATGGTCTTATTTAGTCTGTTCTCGTTTATGTGGAGTTAGTTACCTAATGGTCTTATTTAGTCTGTTCTCGTTTATGTGGAGTTAGTTACCTAATGGTCTTATTTAGTCTGTTCTCGTTTATGTGGAGTTAGTTACCTAATGGTCTTATTTAGTCTGTTCTCGTTTATGTGGAGTTAGTTACCTAATGGTCTTATTTAGTCTGTTCTCGTTTATGTGGAGTTATGTTACCTAATGGTCTTATTTAGTCTGTTCTCGTTTACCCTAGGTGTGGAGTTAGTTACATAATGGTCTTATTTAGTATGTTCTCGTTTATGTGGAGTTAGTTACCTAATGGTCTTATTTAGTCTGTTCTCGTTTACCCTAGGTGTGGAGTTAGTTACATAATGGTCTTATTTAGTCTGTTCTCGTTTATGTGGAGTTAGTTACCTAATGGTCTTATTTAGCCTGTTCTCGTTTATGTGGAGTTAGTTACCTAATGGTCTTATTTAGTCTGTTCTCGTTTACCCTAGGTGTGGAGTTAGTTACCTAATGGTCTTATTTAGTCTGTTCTCGGTTACCCTAGGTGTGGAGTTAGTTACCTAATGATCTTATTTAGCCTGTTCTCGTTTATGTGGAGTTAGTTACCTAATGGTCTTATTTAGTCTGTTCTCGTTTACCCTAGGTGTGGAGTTAGTTACATAATGGTCTTATTTAGCCTGTTCTCGTTTATGTGGAGTTAGTTACCTAATGGTCTTATTTAGTCTGTTCTCGTTTATGTGGAGTTAGTTACCTAATGATCTTATTTAGCCTGTTCTCGTTTACCCTAGGTGTGGAGTTAGTTACACAATGGTCTTATTTAGCTGTTCTCGTTTATGTGGAGTTAGTTACCTAATGGTCTTATTTAGTCTGTTCTCGTTTATGTGGAGTTAGTTACCTAATGATCTTATTTAGCCTGTTCTCGTTTACCCTAGGTGTGGAGTTAGTTACCTAATGGTCTTATTTAGTCTGTTCTCGTTTATGTAGAGTTAGTTACCTAATGGTCTTATTTAGTCTGTTCTCGTTTATGTGGAGTTAGTTACCTAATGATCTTATTTAGCCTGTTCTCGTTTACCCTAGGTGTGGAGTTAGTTACCTAATGGTCTTATTTAGTCTGTTCTCTTTTATGTGGAGTTAGTTACCTAATGATCTTATTTAGCCTGTTCTCGTTTATGTGGAGTTAGTTACCTAATGATCTTATTTAGCCTGTTCTCGTTTACCCTAGGCGTGGAGTTAGTTACCTAATGATCTTATTTAGTCTGTTCTCGTTTATGTGGAGTTAGTTACCTAATGGTCTTATTTAGTCTGTTCTCGGTTACCCTAGGTGTGGAGTTAGTTACCTAATGGTCTTATTTAGTCTGTTCTCGTTTACCCTAGGTGTGGAGTTAGTTACATAATGGTCTTATTTAGTCTGTTCTCGTTTATGTGTAGTTAGTTACCTAATGGTCTTATTTAGTCTGTTCTCGTTTATGTGGAGTTAGTTACCTAATGATCTTATTTAGTCTGTTCTCGTTTATGTGGAGTTAGTTACCTAAGGGTCTTATTTAGTCTGTTCTCGGTTACCCTAGGTGTGGAGTTAGTTACATAATGGTCTTATTTATTCTGTTCTCGTTTACCCTAGGTGTGGAGTTAGTTACATAATGGTCTTATTTAGTCTGTTCTCGTTTATGTGGAGTTAGTTACCTAATGATCTTATTTAGTCTGTTCTCGTTTATGTGGAGTTAGTTACCTAATGATCTTATTTAGTCTGTTCTCGTTTATGTGGAGTTAGTTACATAATGGTCTTATTTAGTCTCTTCTCGTTTACCCTAGGTGTGGAGTTACCCAACGGCCATATTTAGTCTTTCCCTTTCGACACTGGGGTGTTATGTTAACTGTTATATTTAGTCTTTATTTTTCTATACTGTAGTGTAGAGGTATATTACTGCATTATTCTGTCTTTCCACTTCTCCACTAGATGAAGGGGTATATAACTGGATTACTTTGTCTTTCCACTCTATACGGAGGTGTCGAGGTGGCTAACTGTCAATTTTTAATCTTTCCTTTTTCAACACCGGGGTGTAAATCTCTCTGTCTCTTTCTTTCTTTCTTTTCTTTCTTTTTCTTTCTTTCTCTCTCTCTCTCTCTCTCTCTCTCTCTCTCTCTCTCCCCTTACTCTCTCTCTGTCCTCTTTCTCTGTCTGTCGTGTATGTCTGCCTGTCTGTCTGGCTAGCTGGCTGGCTGGCTGAAGGCTGACTGAGGATGGATGGATGGATGGATGATGGATGGGTGGATGGATGGATGGATGAAGGATGCTAGTCTGTGTGTTTTTCCCTCATTATGACGTTCACTTTCTGCGTCTATCCCATTTTATTTAAAGTTTCCTCCTTTTTTCACTCTGTATATTTCACTCATTTCCTCTCTCTCTCTCTCTCTCTCTCTCTCTCTCTCTCTCTCTCTCTCTCTCTCTCTCTCTCTCTCTCTCTCTCTCTCTCTCGCTGTATGTGTTTGAGAGTGTATATATATCACCTCTAGATGGATCAACCTTCCAACTGGCTTCGATTCATCCAGCCAAGATCCCTTGCCATGATCGCTATCTTCTGCTGTTCTCGTTGCTGCCACACATGTGTACCCACTAGTCTTTGCAGCCATGGGCAATAACTGTGCCACGTCCCCTGTCACACATCGCTTTCCCTCTTGTCTTGGACTCTGCTCTTAGCGACGCGTTCATGTGTTTCATAAATCATTTTGACAAATCCACCACATCCCAGAAATCCGTTATTTCTTGGATAATGTTGTATTATACCATGTCTTTTATAATAATATCATGTTAATTTAGGGCGTAGCTAATCTTCCAGCATTCGACAACAGTATCCCCGGTCTAAATCACCCAAGCTGGTCCCATCAGGCTCCACGTTTTATTGCGCTGTCAGAAGTTAATACTATTTCAGACACTAACTCCCATATTCCCTGGTATTGTTTACGACTGGATCGTGTTTACGTGTTCTGCCCACTCAAACAAAACAACTCTAAATACGCGTGCATTCAATCATCTCTGGGCAGATTGCGTTAGCGGGTCGCGTTAACCAGATATCTTTATTAATTATAGCAACTGTGTGTAGCTGGTATCTGTGGTGGAGAAATAGTGAAGGAAGGGTAGGTAAACTTACCTAGTAAATCACAAACAGCCGAAAAATGCCGGGTTGATTGCGACGTCCTGTAAATGACACATAACTAACATTAACATGTATGTGCTTCATAAACACGCAGATTTATGTACAGTTTACTTGAAGCAGTGGTTCATAAAGTGGGCCGTGCTCTCCTCTTCCGGGATTGAAAGAATCCAGGGAGTATAAGACGTGGGGAGAGACGTGGGGTTTTGAATTTGCAGCAGGATGAAGTCTAAGACAGCTGTGTGTATCTGAATGTGTCTGTGTATGGGTGGTTGAAAGTGCGGTCTTAGTCAGATATGACTGAGCTACCGTAGGACAGTAGACGGTACTATCTGCTTTCTGTTATCGCCGATTGTTGGACTGCGCTTACCAAACTCGATATCCCCTCATTGTGCCAACGACTTCGGGCGGAGGATCACAAATCGGAGAGTACAAGTCAACCTGCAACTTAATGCCAAGGCAGGGCAGACAAGGCCCTAAGCCTTCATTGACAGCTGGTCTAGGATCGAAGACTCAACGGGCGGAAAATTAGACCAATATTTTGCTGATTCGGCAGCTTCTGCAGCTAATTTTGTTCCGGATGTATTGATAGTAAATTCCTCTAGAGTAAATTAGGCAGGCCGAGAGAGAGAGAGAGAGAGAGAGAGAGAGAGAGAGAGAGAGAGAGAGAGAGAGAGAGAGAGAGAGAGAGAGAGAGAGAGATCATGCTGTATGGGCAAGACATAGTCTCTAAATTCAACCAAGGTTTGTGCTATGGAGAGGTATAACTCCATTTTACAAACGATTGCCTGTTAAGATGGCAGTCATGTATGGGTGGGGAGGAAAGGTAGGGTCGAGGCTTGGTCGGGTGCTAGCCTGGATACATCTGGGAACTACTAGCTTTAACTCGTAAGTGCCATTGGATGATTAATTGTCTTAACTGAATATATCGCCGAAATTTTGTCATTGCCAATTGTTGTCTCAATTAAAATATAAATACAGCAGTTTTCCCTCAGTAACCTGATTTAATTTCATATATAATGCAACGCATCTGCTACCATATTAACAATTGTTAGGTCATAACTGTGACACATCTCTACTTCACATTTTCAGCCTTCCATTTGTGTTTGGACCAGACCTAGTTTTCTTTGGCACTGACTCTGTTCAGCAACTGAAAATGTCTCAGTTCACGTCGGTGTTTGCTTCTCGCGGGACAGTTCGATATGGCTTACCACATGGCTGGCTCTTTGTGGCATGTGGCTATAACTGTCTACCTATCAATCACCATTGTAATTCACATATGCAAGTTCATAGTGAGATAATTGAAGTAGACAGCAGAACCTGAGACATTCTTGCATATCAAATTTTTTACAATTTTCAAAAGTAAAGTTTGTTTGTTCCCATTACCTACGTTAATTCTCACTTACTCACCTGTCTAGCCACGTCATCATCTGTCTGCGTACCTACCTATTGTTCTCTATCTAAATATGCACAATATTTTGTCTCACAATAAAGTGTGTTGGAGTCTGTTTGAATCAAAAATAGAGTACTGAAATTAGCGTGTGTCAATGGTGCCTAAACAAACACGGATAGGATGCAACAATGGCAATACATCCGGCCTTGGAACGTTGGACCCTACAGCCTAACGTTTAACTGCAAGCTTAGGTTAGAAAAAAGAACATCACACATCAGGTGCAGGACAACATACAGTAGACTAGATTATGTTCTCGAAAGAATGAAAGCTGGAAAATAAACCAGATGAATGGCATTATGGATAGAGATTGTGTAATGACGCTTGCGATTGAATACTAAAGATACCTATGGATTTATCCTGTTAATGGGGGTGCTGGTATGAATCTATAGATTTATCCTGTTAATGGGGGTGCTGGTATGAATCTATAGATTTATCCTGTTAATGGGGGTGCTGGTATGAATCTATATTTAAAGGTCTCGACCTGAAGTGGCCAAGCCACCTCCCTCCCGTTCTGAAAGCTTGTGGATTAATTATTGGACTACTGTTATTAAGAAAACCGCTGGGGGTCGTTGCTGGAGCTATGAAATGTGTGCTTTTTACGATTCTCTCGGCAGGTGGCTCGCCGTCCTGCGGAGAGAGAGTAAGCCATGTGGGTTAAAGCCCGGTGCAATGAAGACGATCCTTTGGCCTTTAACATGTAACATACATTTAATGTACTACATCCTGGAAGTGCTGAGGAGCTGATGTACCTGAATCTAGTTTAATGCTGACCCAGTCTTCTCTTCACCTCCGTGCTTGACATTGTTAGATACGGACATGGGTGGACTAACGAAGTAACAACTGGTCACGATCTCCCCGCTCTTGAAGTCTGTCGAAGACAACAAACTGTGGACCTTGCGACACTGCAAGAAAGTCATAGCAATTTCACACAACGTTGGTAGACGGTCGGCACCCACATCTTGCAGACACTGTGCGGAGACCGCAATGGATGGATGTTCGGGATGGGTATTGTGCTTGCCTCCCAGGATGGAGATAAGTCCTCAATTCTTCAAGTTCTTCAAACTGTATATGAATGAACAACTCGAATCTACGGGGTTCTACCAACGATAACAACAACAATAACATACCAGCCCACCTGCTAACATAATATATGGCTAGCTAACTATCCGTTTGCCAGAACACCAAACATTACCTACTTAGATAATTACTTGCCTACAAGTATACAGACATACATGAAGTATTACGTCCTGAGTAAAATCACATATATTTTTTCACAGGCACATTCTCTCTCTTTTTTCTCGCTAATATTCAGTAGCTCTGCCGCTCTGTGGTGAAGGGATTACGAATGCAATTCGTACACCCGCGTACCGCGTTCGAAACACAGCTGTGGGCGATTTGGAAGCAGACCACATTGCATTGCTTTTCATACAATGATATTAGTGTCAGCCGTTCAGAAAACAATGGCAAACTACTGAACATAAACTTGCCCAGGAATTACAAACAGCCAAACATATGTTGGAGTTGACTGCTACGTCCTGTATAGGATATGCAACTAACTTTTACTAACTACGGATCCATTTTCTTTCTTTGCACGTTTTGTTAACAACATAACGTTAACATTACTTAATTTATGTCTCTATTGAGGTACGCTTTAATTAATATTTCAGTAGAGTCAGAGACGCCTGTGTGTTACCGGTGAGCATAAGGGAAGCAAAGAATAGTAACAAAGCCTAACATATATCCTAACAGGAGACTAAGGAGGGGTGGCATGGGGATGGCTACCACTGTGATATAACATTTTAACTGCACATTCCAATCAGCCTTGACAAGTCTACAGGAAAAGAAAGAAAAATAACAGCCAACCTTTTTTTTTTTTGCCTCGGTCGTTTTGAACTCGTAGTACTTACACCTGCACATACTTCTAGTACATTGGACTGGTTTTTCCGTGTGGATTATCTTCTCAATTACCAGTGTCCCTCGTCATCAAGCAAACCATCTCCGACTTCTGAGGTACTTATAATTTACGTCTCCAAATCAAGAATGAGAAGCCAACTGACCAGTGTAAGGGTTGAAACCCCTATCTCTTTATCAGCACACGGGAAGGTTACAATCGAGCGTTCTTATCCATTAGTTCATGCAGACCTCCATGAGGCTCCACTAATTGGAGAAATCCGACGGGATGCGATGAAAGCAGCAAGCAGTCTGGACAGCTAACTTACCTCCTTTCACCTAGGGACATGTCCAGAAATAGTTAGAACTATGTGTAAGTTGAACAAGAGAGCACATGTCATAAGGATAAATGAATTATTATAAGCGTAACATTTGTGGATTCTGCCAAATAGTTTATAGAGCACGTGAAGATGATGATGATGATGATGATGATGATGATGATGATGATGATGATGATGATGATGATGATGATGATGATGATGATGATGATGATGATGATGATGATGATGATGATGATCTAAACATACATAGTGTCTCAAAGGCCGAGAATACCACTATCGAATGTGCTAAGCTTTTACGTATGAGTTGTTTCTCTGCAAGATCTCAACCTACCCTATCTCTTATGAGTTATTTACATTATTGTGGTAATGATCATGTTTTATTTTATTTGTGTTTTATTAATGCAGACATTGACTAATGTCACTAATGACATAATTTTTCAACACTTTCAGATAAGACCATGAACAACTCCACCATAGATGTCTTCGCCAGATACCGAAACCTACCGGAACTACTGCACGAGTTCGCTCCAGCAGGGCCAATGGCTGAGCGGCTCGTACCCCCAATCTGGTACGCCATTGGTTTTATCGGAAATCCCATTTCAGCATTCATTTGGCTGGGACAGCGCATGCGCAGGAATAACTCGTCAGCCATTTACCTAGGCGCTCTGTCAATCTCAGACTTGTTGTTCATCTTCCTTCACCTACTGCATATCTTGCACGTTGCCTGGGGTTTCCATGTCTACAACGATTACGTCAGCTGTGAGATTTTCCACTTCCTCTTCTATGTACCGCAGTATTTGTCCACGTTTCTAGTCCTGGGATTCACGGCGGAACGCTATGTGGCTGTCTGTCATCCGTTCTTCAAAGAAAAACTGTGTACAGTACAACGAGCTGTCATAATCGTGCTTTGCCTCACATTGTTATCCAGTCTGTTATCATCGGCTCAGATATATTTTTGGACATACAGTGAATTAGTAGGCGCATGCATCATACGACCCGAAGTAGAAGAAAACAGTGACACAAGTTTCTTATCATATGTGGAATTGGGTGACAGACCTCCTAGCGTTTGTACTAGTTCCCCTTACAGTTCTTATCATCAACATACTGGTACTGAGAGAAATATTCAGAATATCAAAAAATGATATCGTGAGACGACAGAACAATCGAAGCGGCAACAACACGGCTTCGACAGTGACACTTCTGGCAGTGTCATTCTATCTAATCGTCACCCAGATCAGCGCCACTGTCGTAAACTGTTTACTGCAAGCTTTCCCAGCTGGTCACCATCTCATGACAGATGAAGAAATTAGAAATGACAAAACCTGGTCCACCTTCTTCGCTTATATAGAAGCTCGTAAAATAATCGAAACCATCTGCTTGTCTCACTACACCTGCTATTTTCTCATTTACTGCTTAACTGGGAAACACTTCCGAAAAGAGGTTATTTATCTGATCACATTTCGCGGAAGGATCTCGTTTCTCTCCAACCTGGTGTCGAAGAAACACGGGAAGGAACAATACTCCATGGTCTCCACAAACGGCGGACATAACTCAGAGACTTGCGTGACCTCATTCTCCACCACAATGTGATGGTTATTATTATGCTTATATCTATATGTTCAGATACCTGGGTTTCGAAGACTATTTTTCAGGATAGTGTTAAGACGTTAGCACAATTCTTTAACGATACGATATATATATATATATATATATATATATATATATATATATATATATATATATATATATATATATATATATATATATATATATATATAAAACTGAACTATGTGTACAAAAGATACATGTCAGAACAGTCAGAAACTACAAGACAAAAATCGTTTTATCTACGTCGTATACGTGTGCGAAGAGATGAAGAACCTCTAACAGATTACCATGAGCCGATGTGTTTATCATGTGTGTTATTCTATGACAATTCCGGTGGCAATCATCAATTGACTTGTAACTACGCTATAATTATAGTGTGTATCATATGTAATGATGTGTGCAGCTTGCTGTTGACCCATGTGATATGTTTACGACAGTACGACACACTTTTACCTTGTCCTACGTAGGGACGGTATCTGATGTACAGCCTATTTTTTCTAGTTGGAATTCTGTCTTCCTTAACTCTTCAACTATTACCATCCCTAATAGAATCAGACTTTATGTAATTTGGTAGAGAAATCAATGAATGCATTAACTCATCTAAACGGTGTTGGTTGTCGTATAACATACTGCCCTAGGGTTGTGCAGTGCTAAGCTTTCACATATTCTAGGCTATGATGTATGATAGTAATGCTGGTAGCCACATTGCCGAAAGACTACATCAAGACTCGGAATAAGTGAAAAGGAATGGTAATATAAGGAACATGCATGAAGAGTTTTTTTTAAAAATGACCCAAAGGACATGAAAGGTCCATTAAGGAGAATGAATAAAAGATTCAAGGAGCTTACATGCGAAGTATAAACTAGTAACCTCCTGTGCATATTGTAAGGGTGATATATGTTTGATTTGAGGCCGGCTACCTCATCCCCCAGAAAATGTTAGCTCCAAGAAATCAACAACAGAGGTAAAATGCTTGTGTTGACAGCAATGTCCTGTAATAGGATATGCGTGAAAAAGAAAGATAAAATCACAGGCTTATACAATGATATATACAGCCCAGGTTTCATACCATAAGACATGACAACATCAAAACTGCATAATAACTATTACCCATGGCGGTAGCGTATGTGACCTATAAGGCCAATTCGCGCTGTAAATGTTCGTTCACAGTGGGTGCATGTGAACACGTGGTCATTTCCACCATTATGCGCCATTTTACGTCTCACACGCTCGGTGTGTGACTTATCTGCAGTCATTTTCTCCTTTGTCTTTACTCCATTTCTGATGTTTGCCCTCCATGCAACACGTTCAGCGGCGACTTGCTCCCAATGTGCATTATCAGTGTCTGCTTCAATCATGTCCTGCTTACATACATCTTAGTATCGTAGTAGAGGCCGACCCTGAGATCTCTTACCCATCTGTAATTCACCAAAAACGACGTCCTTTGGTATTCTACCATCATCCGATATGTCCTATCCATCTATATCTAAGAAGACTGAGCATGGAATGAACCGTCACACAACCTGGTCTTTCCAATACTTCAGTATTTGTGATTTTGTCTTTTCCACTTAATACCAAGAATTATTCGCAGACATCGCGTATGAAAGCTGTTTCTCTTTGTGTGAGTAAGTTGTCCAGGCTTCACTGCCATAAAGAAGAGTGCTAAGGACACAGGCTTGATAGACAAGAACTTTTGTTTTTGCAGTAAGCTTCCTGTTCTCCTAGACTCTTTTTCTTAACCTGTTCATTGTTGTTGCTGCCTTACCAATCCGGATGTTGATTTCCCTGATCTAGGGATAATTTGCTGTTTACCACTGATCATAGTTATGTAAAATGGTCTACCATCTCTAGTTAGGCGTCGTCAATAAAGATTGATGGTACCCCATGTGCACCTTGTGACATAATCTGTGTCTTCTTTTTGTTAATTGTTAAGCCAAATTCAGAACAAGCATTGGAGAGCAGATAGTAGACATTGAAATTCTTCCTCAGAGTGGGTCGTAACAGCAGCATCATCTGCAAGAAGCAACTCTCTGATCAGTATCCTCCTAATTTTGATCTTGGCCTTCAATCTCTGAGCATTGTAGAGGCCGCCATCTGAGCGTGACTGAATATATATACCACAATCCTGATCACGAACGGCATATTTCAGTAGAAGTGAAAATTATATTCCAAAGATGATGGGAGCTAGTACACAACCTGGCTTAACTCCACTCTAGATTTCAAACTCTTCAGAAGTTGCACCATCAAACTTGCTTATACCATTCATGCCTATGTGGAACGATTCCACAATGGACAGCAGAGTTGGTGGGGAGACAATCTTCTTTAGAGCCTTGACCAGACCCTCACGACTGACCAAATCAAATGCCTTTGTGGGGTCGATGAAGGCAATATACAGTGGTTGATTCTGTTCACGGACATTTTTCTTGCATTTGTCGCAATGAGAATATCATATCAATGGTAGAACGGTTATGTCGAAATCCACACTGTGATTCGGGGCTGACTTGATCTCCTAAGATTTGGAGTCTGCGCAGAACAATTCTTGGCAAATACTTTTCAAACAATACACAGAAGTGAGAGACCCCTATAGTTGTTGCAGTCGCTCCGATCGCCCTTGTTCTTGTACAGTGTTATGATGTTAAATCTTTGAAATCCTGTGGGGCTTGTCCTTCTCGCCAGCATAGTTCTACTAGCTGGTGGATCTGTAGAGTGAGTGTGTCTTGCCCACTCCGGACAAAATCTGAATCGCAGGCTGTAAAACCAATGCACTAGGTACTAATAAAAAGAATAATAGAAACCTCAAGCTACGGCTTGCAACCTGGAACGTAATAACCATGTGTCCAGGATTTTCCACTGACTTGACAAATATTGACGATGTGAGAAAAACGGCTGTGATTGATGCTGAACTCAATCGTCTTAACATTGATATTGCTGGCCTGCAGGAGACTCGCCTCGCTGAGGAAGGGTCACTCAGGGAAAACAATTACACCTTTTTTTGGAAGGGTAGAGGGCAGGCAGAAAAAAGGCAACATGGTGTGGGCTTTGCAGTGAAGAATTCGCTACTGGGAATGATTGATATCCCAGCTGGAGGTAATGAAAGATTATTATCCCTGCGCTTAGCAACCTCTTGTGGATTTGCCACCATTATCACTGCATATGCACCGACACTCGTTTCCTCTGATGATGTGAAGGATACGTTCTATGAGCAGCTAGACTCTGTGATCAAAGCAGTTCCAAAATCTGACTACATTTATATGCTCGGTGATTTCAATGCTCGTGTGGGCAAGGACTCGAGTTCATGGCCAGTGTGCCTTGGAAAATACAACATCGGTCACATGAATGATAATGGGCAAAGGCTGCTGGAGCATTGCACTAGAAATGACCTATGTATTACAAACTCCTTTTTTAAAACAAAAGAGTTGCATAAGGTCACATGGAAACATCCAAGATCCGGCCATTGGCATCAGCTGGACTTCATTATCACACGGAGACAACATCTGAACCATACATCATTAACTCGAAGTTACCACAGTGCTGACTGTGATACAGATCATTCTTTGGTTGTTGCAAGGGTTAGACTGAGACCAAAGAGAATCTACACAGTTAAACACAAATCTAGCCCCAGGATTAATATTATCAACACTCACGATCCTGGAAAGTGCTTTGAATTTCAACAGCAACTTGAAGACGCTTTCACTGATACATCAGAAAATTGTATAGTAAATGATAAATGGAGTAAACTTAAGGAAACTATTTATAAAACAGCGGTAGGGGTTTACGGCACTGTGGATCATAAGAGGCAGGACTGGTTTGCGGCAAACAGCCAGATACTGCAGCCCTTGATTGATAAAAAGAAGATAGCTCTCTTAAGAAACAAGGAAAGACCAACGCGTAACACTCTGAGTGAGCTGAAGCAAGCAAGGAAGGATGTGCAAAAGGCTGCCAGGCAGTGTGCGAATGACTATTGGATCAAGTTATGTGAGTCCATCCAAATCGCAAGTGATAAGGGAAACATCAGAAGCATGTATGAAGGGATAAAGAAAGCCTGTGGTCCAATGATCAAAAGAAGTGCACCGCTGAAAACCTTGACTGGAGAAATCATCACTGATAAGAAACAGCAGATGGATAGATGGGTCGAGCACTATTTAGAGCTTTACTCAAGTGAGACCAAGCTAGCGGATGATGCCCTCAACGCCATAGAGGCCCTGCCAACTCTTGACCACCTGGACACACTTCCCACCATAACAGAAGTTAAGTGTGCTATAAATGAACTTGCGTCTGGCAAGGCTCCAGGTAAGGATGAGATTCCAATAGAGGTAATCAGGAGTGGGCAAGACACACTCACTTTACAGATCCACCAGCTAATAGAGCTATGCTGGCGAGAAGGACAAGTCCCACAGGATTTCAAAGATTCAAACATCATAACGCTGTACAAGAACACGGGCAATCGGAGCGACTGTAACAACTATAGGGGTATCTCACTTCTGTGTATTTTTGGGAAAGTATTTGCCTGAATTGTTCTGCGCAGACTTCAAGTCCTGGGAGATCAAGTCTACCCCGAATCACAGTGCGGCTTCCGTCAGAACCAGTCTACCATTGATATGATATTCTCATTGCGACAGATGCAAGCAAAATGCCGGGAACAAAATCAGCCACTGTTTATTGCCTTCATCGACCTCACAAAGGCATTCGATTTGGTCAGTCGTGAGGGTCTGTTCAAAGCACTAAAGAAGATTGGCTGCCCACCAACTCTTCTGTCCATTGTGGAATCGTTCCACACAGGCATGAAGGGTATAATCAAGTTTGATAGGCTCAACTTCAGAAGAGTTTGAAATCAAGAGTGGAGTTAAGCAAGGTTGTGTACTATCCCCCACGCTCTTTGGGATATACTTTTCACTTCTACTGAAATATGCCTTTCGTGATCAGGATGACGGTATATACATTCACTCACGCTCAGATGGTGGCCTCTATAATGCTCAGAGATTGAAGGCCAAGACCAAAATTAGGAGGGTACTAATCAGAGATTTGCTTTTTGCGGATGATGCTGCGATTACGACCCACTCTGAGGAAGAATTACAACATCTACTATCTGCATTCTCCAATGCTTGTTCTGAATTTGGTTTAACAATTAACAAAAAGAAGACACAGATTATGTCACAAGGTGCACATGGTGTACCATCAATCTTTATTGACGACGCCGAACTGGAGATAGTAGACCATTTTACATATCTAGGAACAGAGGTAAATAGCAAATTATCCCTCGATCAGGAAATCAACATCAGGATTGGCAAGGCAGCAACAACAATGAACATGTTAGCAAAAAGAGTCTGGGAGAACAGGAAGCTTACTGCCAAAACAAAAGTCCTCGTCTACCAAGCCTGTGTCCTTAGTACTCTTCTTTATGGCAGTGAAACCTGGACAACTTACTCACGCCAAGAGAAACGTTTAAACAGCTTTCATATGCGGTGTCTGCGAAGAATACTTGGTATTAAGTGGCAAGACAAAATCACAAATACTGAAGTATTGGAAAGATCAGGTTGTGTGACGGTGTATTCCATGCTCAGTCTTCGTAGACTTAGATGGATAGGACATGTTAGGAGGATGGATGATGGTAGAATACCAAAGGACATCTTTTTTGGTGAATTACAGACGGGTAGGAGATCTCAGGGTCGGCCTCTACTACGATACAAAGATGTGTGTAAGCGGGACATGATTGATACAGGCATTGATAATGCACACTGGGAGCAAGTCGCCGCTGAACGTGTTGCATGGAGGGCAACTATCAGAAATGGAATAAAGACAAAGGAGAAAATGATTGCAGATAAAGCACACACAGAGCGTGAAAGACGTAAGATGGTGCAAAATGATGGAAATGACCATGTTTTCACATGCATCTACTGTGGGCAAACATTTGCAGCAAGAATTGGCCTTACCAGCCACACTCGCCACCGCCATGGGTCGTAGTTATTAAGCCTTTTTGAAGCACAATGTACCAAACTATCGTCTGTCAAGACGGAAAGGTGCCAATGTAATGTAAAGTTGCATGTACTTTGCAGGACGTCGCAACCAACTCAAGCATTTTGTCATTTTGTGGCGGTTTGTGATGTACTAGACAAATTGTTTCGTTCAGTAGTTTGCAATTGCTTTGTGAATGATCGACGTCTCATACCAGCGAAATCAACGTAAAACGGTATGCGTCCAATTGGCCTGCCGCTGACTTCGAACCCTCGTCTCGGTACGACGGGGAATTGTGAACCGCGTTCACTGACCTCAGCCACAAGACAAATTATACTGGGTGTTTGCAAAGTCTCACTACTCTTTTTATGTAGAAGAAATTTGAAAACTGAAGTACAAGATATCATAAAAAATGTACTCCACCGTCCATAGTAAAACAATACACAGCGAATGGCTCGTCTGCTGGGGTAATTCTTTGTACTCTAAACAGAATGGTGTTATCAGCGGAAGAAAGAATTTGCTTTGTTGAAGAAGTGTTTCGAAGTAGCACTCAATACTCACGGATGGTTTTTCAAAGATGTATAACAAGATTTCCTGATAAACAACCTCCTCCTCGCAATACGGATAGAAATTTATTAAATTAGCTTCTTGCTACGGAAAATGTTTACAAAAATAATGTACACACAATTGGGGAACTGAAAGAAGTAATCAGAATTGCCATTCAAGAAATAACAACCGACACGTTGCAGAATGTATTTGACAATATGAAGAGACGTGTACAGTCATGTCCTGAAGCCTGTGGTGGACATTTCCAATACCTGTTATAATGAATACTTCATGGGTACTTTCCAGCTTCTCCAAAACAGCGTTAGACCATAGCAGTGACTACTGTAACTAATTTAATGAATTCTTTAGCACAATTTTTGATGACGTCATGTCCTTCATTTTTCAAATGTGTTCAACATACAAAGTGTATTGAGACTTTACATACACCTTGTATATCATCATCATAATCAAGTGCCCTGCCAGCTGGCGTAGGCGTTCATGGCTCGCCACAGATCTCGGTCTTTGGTTTTCTGGATCAACTCTGCTGCTGATATTCCTCCATGCCACCGTCTCAATCCATCCAGCATCATTTCTCTTGGTCTGCCTCTGCCTCTCTTCCCCTCGATCTTTCCAGTTGTCACAATGTTCTCCAATGCCTCTCTTCTCATTACATGACCAAAGAAAGCTGTTTGTCTTTTTCTTATTGTTGTATATAATGTTCTAGTTTCATTAGCCTGTTTCAGGCAGTCGTTGTTAGTTACTCTGGCAGTCCAAGGAATTCGCAACATTCGTCTCAGGAACCACATCTCTGTTGCTTCTAATTTCTTCTTAATTTGTTCATTTACATTCCAAGATTCACTGCCATACAGCAAAACTGGTTCTACATAGCATTTCAGCACTCTCTTTCTTACATTCAGTGACTAGTGACTTATTGCATAAGATACTCTTCATTTTCTGAAATGCGGCTTTTGCTTGCCCTATTCTGCTCTTAATCTCTGTTGTACATCTTCCATCTGATGTTATAAATGTCCCTAGGTATCTAAAATTATCCACTTGGTTAAGAATTTTTCCTTCTATTTCTATGTCACATTTTGGTGTCACCATTTTCTTTGATATCACCATTGTTACCGTTTTCTTGATATTCAAGGAGAGGCCTTTCCTTGCACTCTCTGTTACTACAGTGTCCAACAATTGTTGTAGGTCTGTTGATTATCTGCCACCAATACTGTGTCATCTGCAGAGCGTATATTATTTATATTATAACCTCCAACTAGTATTCCTGGCATCTCTTTGATCTCTCTCATTATTACTTCGCTATATAGGGATGTGATGAAATCCACTGTCTTTAACATCAGATGATTAAAATTACAGAAAACAGTCTGTGTTCGCGGCTGCATGTGTTGACTTCTAGTCGGTGGTGAGGGGGGGGGGGGGGGGGGGGGGGGGGGACCCGGAGAATTCCCATCATCAAACGAAATGGTGGCTTTGATTGTCACCACACGACAGAAAGTTGTAGGCTTGTTATCGTGAACATTGGGACGATTGCAGGCACTCGCTACCTTGTTTTGGGTTGTCGAGACAGGGGGGAGATCACTGGCGACATTGATTAAACACAAGGGAGATAAGATTCTGGATATTCGTTTAGTTCCCTTGAAAGACACCTGCATGACATCAAAGACTTCATGGAACACTCCAGCACGTGACAAAAACAAGACTGGGTGCACGTTAGTGTAGACCAAAAAAATGGATTAGGATTGACGTGTTTGTTGGAGAGCTCTACAGTGTTTAGATTAATTAAAATTAACTACGTTATGGCAAAGTGTAGCTGCCATCCAGGAATGAGGCGGGTTTGCATAAGGTACCAAATATAGTCTATTTAGGCCTAATTAATAACAGGCAGTAGCCTTGCTAAAACTAGAGTGTGATGATTAACACTGTTAGTTGAAAACTAGTTAGAGTAGTGAAGTGATTATTGGCTCTGCTAGGATGAATAGGATAGCGGGGTTATATTTGGAGAGATTTAAGATGGGTTGGGAGATGGGGAAAGTGTCCAATGGGGGGGGGGGGATCTGTCAGTGGTTTGACCACTGAAGTTTTGCACTCTGTTTATGGGTGTTTCCTTGTCATAGCCTGATTCGGACGTAGGTGAGGAGCTAATAGGCTCTATGACAGAGTTTAGTTAGCTGGAAACAATAACAGAGCAAGGCAATAGGCTTACACTCAGCCGGTAGGATCAGTGACTAAGTGCTATCACCAGATGTGTTGTTTATCTAACAGGTTCCCTGCCAGTTACGAGGAAGCTCAACACTGGTTTTGAAAAAAAGTTCACTCCAATTAGAAAGAACACCAGTTGAACTGTCAAAGGTTCTTACGGAAAATGAATAACGTCCGAGAAGAAAGATGGTATTATGTTTACGCTGGACTCATAATCAGGAGGGGCCCACCATAACATGGCTCAGAAGAGCCAACCAATATAACGATTCCTGTGTGTTAAGGTTCACCTAGGATGGGTGATGATTGTTGATATGTCACACATCATACAAACATTGTTAAGGGAAACGAGAACATTAAAATGTAAGTCACATGGTGTGATAGATTCCAGTGAAATATTACAAAAGACATTATACTTGAGACTATATAGACACTAGTTAGGATCAAGTATATTAACAATAACAGTGATACCTAAGTACACACCACAAAGGATTTGTACATTTTTTTAGGAACGATAGGAAGTTATAATGTGTAGTGTGCAACCGGTCCATGATCAGCTGTAAATTACAAACAGTATCTATTTTCGGATGATCAGGAAGATGGATTACCAGGTAGCTACAGATGAAAGTCAGTGTCCGGCAGGAGAGATACAGCACTGGGTGAGGTGAACTTGTTCTGACTTAACGTGCTGTGGTGTGTCCCTTGCAAGGATGAACTGACTATGCTATTATCTGAGGGTCCGATCCTACACACATTATAGAACACATCACACATTTTCTTCGCATACACGTCTCACGTACATTACACTTTTCTTTTAAGAAATTAATCTTATTAATTTTTAGAAGCAAGAGTTGTTGAATATGTTGCGTTGGGGAAGATTGAGAGGGGGCATAGTACGACAGTGATAGAGAGAGGAAAAGGTGTCCATGAACTGATGGAGTGTGTTGGACGGAAGCTATTGGATCTCCAGAATATTATATATATTTAAAAAAAGGTAAAATATAATGTGGGTGTTGACTCCCCTCACTCCAGGGACGACACTTTAAAGTAAGACACGACAAGGGAGAAGAGATCTGGTGACAAGACAATCCCTGTCGTACTCCTAGCTTTTATGTGTTCGTAACTACCCTCTTTATTTCCAATTTTAATTGCTGCCTACTTGGTTCCAGTAAATATTCTTTATTATTCTTAAATCTTTCCCATCAATGTTGATATATTCCAACATTTTAATCAGTTCGTCATGTTTTACTTTATCAAATGCCTTAGTGTAATCTTTGAAGCATAAATATATGTCTTTCTGTTTCTCTATTGACCTTTCTATTAGTGTCCGTAATGTATATATTGCATTGTTTGTGCCCTTTCCTCCCACAAATCCATACTGTTTTTCACTAATTTCCATTTTTATTTTCTTTCTGGTTCTTCTCATTATGATTCTGAGCCGGGAAGTTAGGATATGGTTATGGGGTTAAATTTGTCCGAAAATCTTCAATTCAATTGCTTGGTCTTTTTTGATATAGTTTATAAATACAGATTTAAGCATTTTTCCCGAGTATCCATCCCTATAAAATCATTTCCCTTTTTATACTTTAACATAAGTGAAACACCCGTCGGTACAATATAAAAACACCACAGAGCGTAAAAAAACTTACACTGGAAAGAACGTATGCAATGCTCAGGGATGTTTTTAAATGTAGGGAAAAAACCTTTGGGTTTTTAAAAAATATAATTTCTGTTTGTTTTGGGATATTTGTGTGTGGGGATATGGTGCGTGTATGTATGTGCATATTTTGGGGTGCGAGAGAGAGGGAGAGAGAGAGAGAAAAATAAAAAAAAAAAAAAGAGAGGGGGAGAGAGAGGGGGGAAGAGAGAGAGAGAGAGGGGAGAGAGAGAGAGAGCGAGAAGAGAGAGAGATCCGGAAAAGGGGAAATCATTTCTGCTGATCGTCTTTCACTTGGGTAATGCTATGGGAAATTCAGTCTTTTTCTGGGAAAAGGTTTTTTGTGGTATTTATATTTTTATAATAAAGTTTTGATCGTGAAAAGATCTTTTATTTTTACAAGTTTTTTTATTTTGTCTAGAAGCGGGTTTAATACCAAACATGAATTATTTTGTTTTATTTATTTATGTTTTTAAACCTTAGGGTTTTTTATTTCTAGAAAACAGAACTAGTCCTGCAGTGGATGCCACCTCACTTTGGGGTGTGGGAAAAGAAAAAAAGCACCCCAAGCTGGCAAAAAACTGGGGGAAACCCCCAGCTGGGATCACCATCCAGAGCTATAAGGAGGCATGAGCGCACTTAAATAATCTATGAGAACCCAAATTTTGGGGGGGGAAAGCCCAAAAAAATGCGGACACACGGAGAGAAGAAAATTTTAAAATTGGCCTGGTGAAATTGAAAATTTTTATAATTCTTCTTCTTCTCTTCTTCTTCTTTTCTTCTTTTTTCTTTTTCTTTTCTTCTTTTCTTCTCTTTTCTTTTTCTTTCTTCTTCTTCTTTTGTTTTTTCTTTTTCTCTTTTCTTCTTTTCTTTCCCTCTTCTTCTTCTTCTTCTTATTCTTTTTTTCTTCTTTTTTTTCTTTTCTTCTTCTTCTTCTTTCTTCTTTCCCCCCCCTTTCTTCTTCTTTTTTTTTTTTTTCCTTTTTCTTTCTTCTTCGTCATCTTCTTCTTCTTCTTCATCGCCTGTTAGAGCATAGGACCCGAGTTAACTCGAGTCAAGCCGTTTATTTCTGCTATTACACATTCCAGAAGACACCAACCTTCAACTCAAAATCATGACAAACAACCGCCACATCTGATGTGGCCTTTCGCTCGTAGATTTAGAATGGATAAGTACGCGTATAGTTGGAAAAAAATTGGAGAGGAGAGGGGTGCGTTGCGTTCCTAAAGCATTTATCTAACTGTAGAAAATTATTTCGTGAAGGAAAGATGGCGATACCAAAATGGCAAACTGGAATCTGTTTAAGTGGCGTACTAGAATATGGCTCAGTAAAACATCCATTGAAAGTAGAGGTTGATATACTAGTTCAACAGATGGCTACTCCAAGAAGACCAAAAATCTATATCCAGACGGGCAGGCAGAAACTATGCACCATCCGGCAATAATGACCTAGAGGAGTTGCAGGGTCAAATGGAGGTGGCCTGCCTGCAAGATCAGAATAGTCCCGGTTTGAAAAGCACAACAGTCTCAGTCAATATCAATGCAAAGTTGCAAAGACACACGTAGCAAACAACATTTGGCAAAGAACCAAACTGTAAACATGCTGGAAGCGCTGGGAATAAAAATAAACAGCCTGTGAATTTTGAAATAGATAGAACCAAACTATGAAAATTAATTAAACCAATAATTTATAAAGGAACAATAAGAAATAGTACAATTACATAAATAAACACATATAGTATTATTTGCCGCTCACAGAAGGAGAAGAAGGAAACAGAGACTAGAAGACCCACTAGAGAACATAAAATTTGAAAGCTATAGTTACAAGATATCATAAAAAATGTACTCCACAGTCCATCGGAGTGAGTGTCTAGTTGGTCGTGCGTCGAAGTACACTTGTTCCTGCAGCGAAGGCGCCGTCGTCATTTTGGGGGTTTACAGGTTCGATCCGGGTCGGGAACTTTTAGTTTCAAATTT